>MIQA02008778.1:0-10863 GCA_001887855.2 Sclerospora graminicola | reverse complement strand
AGTGATCTTCCGACCCTGGCACAGTTCGATCAGTTAGTGATCCAATCTTGAGATCCGTTTCAGTAGCTTCAACCTCGTGATCAGTCTCGATTGGTGATCCTCCCATCCGATCACGTTCTCTCAGGCCATGATAATCAACTTCCTTCAATTCATAAAGTATAGCGGCGTAGATCGAGAAGTCTTCGATAAATCTGCTATAATAATTCAATGATCCGAGGAAGGATTGCATGGCCTTCAACGATCGGGGAAAAGGTAAGTTGCTGAGAGCGGCTAGATCTTTCGGATTTGCTTCCAACCCTTGGATCGATACGTTATGGCCGAGGTAAGCGACCTTGGGTTGACCCCAGAAACTCTTGACCACACTGATCGACAAATTCCAGCGCTCGCAGGTGTCTAAGAGTCGTTCGACCTTATCGCATAGCATATCCCATGATGTTGCTGTGACCAAGATGTCATCTATATATGATCGCCTTCCCAATACTGATCGGCCCTGATCTTGGTCTGGCTCACCTTCCGTAAACACATCATGTAGATCAGTGGCTTCCCGATCAGCACTGATCTGGAAATACCCATAGAGAGCATTGTCGATCAGCCTCTGGTAGATCTGTGGGCATTCTTTAATCCAAACGGCATCCGATTCCATTCAAAAAGCCCAAACGGTGTAACGAAAGCCGAGATCTCTCGAGCGCGATCGGTCATCGAAACCACCCAGAAACCACTAGCCATATCCAGCGAACAAAACCATAAAACTTTATCCAGATCTTCTAATAAGTCATTGATCAGGGGCATCGGGTAGACTATCAACTTCGTGAGGCGGTTCACCATTCTGTAGTCGATACACAATCGAATATCAACCCCATTCTTCTTAATCACAATCACGATCGGTGATGCCCACTGCGATGTTGATGGTCGGATGATTTTTGTACTCAGCAAACCCTTGATCAAATCGGATAACTTTTCCCGGTATTGAGGTGCAACTTTACGACAACGCTGAGCGATCGGTCTTGCATTTCCCACGTCTATATCACAGACAGCTCCGAATGCGGCTGGGGGTAGGGCGTTACCTTTCCCCATCAGTAAGTGACGCCTCTTCCAGATGATCTTCTTTAGCTGATCGATCTGCTCGGGCGTATTCACTTCGGGATCACCGACCTGTAAATCTTCCATAGTGACTTCTGGCATATTTGGCGATACTTCCGGTAACACAGCCATCTGCTTCTCGATACCTTCAATATATTGATCGCCACCTTCGTGTATACACACTTGCTCGTCCACCTGATCTACCTTTTCCTGATCGGTATCATCTTGAATCGCTCCTTGTACGTCACTCGACTGATGGTTCACTTCGGATTCACCCTCCTTTTCTTCCTCATGATCGTGCTTGAACTCTTCACTGTCCTTTCCGCTAGCTGGGTCCGTTGTTTTCGGGGAGCCGGGCCTAATTATACTCAATATCTGTGGACCTTCTTTGACCCGGCCTTCCCCTGTCGCTTCGATCGATGGCCTCCTGATCAGCAGCTTGGTCGGCGTAGAATACTCTGGCTTCTCGACCATAGGTGAGGTATCTTCATCCGCTAATTCTTCGTCACTGATCATGTCCGTGGTGGCTTGATAAGCCAGATTCTGCCATTCAATGTATCTTCGTGATCCCACTGAAACATATCCGATCTGTCGGGGTACTTTCCCTTCAGGTAACCACATCCCTAAGATCATGTCTTCATGGATGATCAGCGGCTGATCGGATATATTTGTGACTCTGATGTAGCTTGATCGGCCGATTCCTTTAACGAACGTTGGTACCCAACGTTCGCCACGGGTCAGCCACAATTTCTGTTGCCGATCACTCGACCGAATCATGACATCGACTGATCGGGACACCCCAATGTCCTCGTACTGACCCATCTTTAACATCCGTACATGAGTACCATATAAAAGTCGTCGGCCAGATAACTGAATCTGCACTTCATCCGGCAGAGTCAGGGTTCCATGAGACAGGTCAAGTCGTATACCGGCTGGTACCATAAAATCCATCCCCAATATCGCGTCCTGACCGGCTAGCCGGCCAACCCAAGCGTTAAAATAGTAGACTAGGGATCCTGCCAGGGTGATCTTCACACGTGATCGTTCTTCCGTCATATATGAATTCTCGCCAATCCCAACACATTCTTGCCTCTGGGTACTGTCTATACGACATCCCACCTTACGAGCAAAGGCGGAGTCGATGATCGAGACTTCTGCCCCAGAGTCAAATAAAATGGTGGCTTTTTCATTGTTGATCTTTCCATTAGCTTTAGCCTGTTTAAACCACTTGTCGGGAGAGTGGTACTTCCAGTATCCTCGGGATTCACCGGGCAGTAGATCCAACTCCATGATCACGTCCGATCGGGAATATTCGTCCACTCTGAGACTGTAGATCGGACACCGATTGATGCAATTTGAATTAGAACATGTATTGTCGGTTATCTTCTTTTCCTCAAACTTATCTCCGCTACCGACATATGCATAAATGCAGAACATAGATCGCTCGGCTCGAACCAGATTCCAACCTGGCGAGCGATCTAGTTTAACATCTTCTCAACATCTGGTGGGAGCATACCAGCATGTTTAGTCGGCACATACCACTTGCGCATCAGATTAAAGAATTCTTCGATTGGGCAGGCGCCGGCGTCATGAAG
This sequence comes from Sclerospora graminicola, assembly GCA_001887855.2. NCBI lineage: Eukaryota > Oomycota > Peronosporomycetes > Peronosporales > Peronosporaceae > Sclerospora > Sclerospora graminicola. The sequence continues at coordinate 8,188 of MIQA02008778.1, read as the reverse complement.
CTTCCCACAGGTCTTGCACACGAAAAAACAGTGATCAGAAGGGTGACCTTTACGATCACATTTTCCACACGTAATTCTTTCCAACAATCACGATCTCCATGTTTGGTCGACCCACAATGCACACATTTCTTGCGAGATCGGTCCTGATCAGGTTTAATACCACCAGGTTTCCGTCCGTCCACACCATTAGTCGATGATCTCGGGCGATACATTGGTTCCGTCGTAAATACATGACGGTACTGTTCCTCGTCCGAGCTCAGACTCGACTGACCACTTTCTTCTTCAGAACTTGAACTGTCTGATTCCTTCGCGATCATTCGAATCGCTCTGGCTGGTCGGGCTGCCGGTATCTTGCCTTGATCAGGGTGTGGCTTGGACCGGTACCGGTTCGATCCTACCTCGACCTTAGGCTGTCGACTCTTGGCCCGTTGCAACGTCCTTAGAGTCAGTTCCAGTTGTTCTGAGTCCTTTATACGGAGCAGGGTAAGCTGATCAGCCAGATCGCGATTGTCCAGAGTTCCAATGAAGTGTTCGACATGTTCACGGGCTATGTCCGGGTGTCGTGGGTCCTTGATCGGCATTTTCGCGCGTAGACCAGCAACATTCAAACGATGTAAGTACTCGATCGGCGTCTCGTCGGATCTTTTCTTCATGTGGTAGTACTGTCTAGCGACAGACACCCCCGAGTTGCAATATTGTTCTTCAAACTCTTCACACAGACGAGGCCACTTCAGACGTACTTCACGACTTAGCTGTTTAAGCCAGTTCTTGGCCGGACCTTTCATTAGATTAGCGAAGATCAGGCATCTTTCAGCTTCCGGTGTCTTGTCCCTCAGAAAAGCTGACTTAGTCCGGCTTAACCAACCTCTGGTCTGATCGTCATCCATATCTTTGCCAGTGAAATCTTTCAATTCCGAGATCGCAGACATTCGTACTCGGGTGATCGTTCCTGATTCACTGTCAAATGCCTGCGCGGAGGCCATATTCGCTCTACGAGGCATCTCAATGTCCAGATCATCTGGATCAAAATGTTGGCTGATCTCGCCCTCTGACTCCATGTCCACATCACTCCGCGGGGGTGATCGGTGAAATCGGTCCTGGTGATCGGCCTGGCATATCGAACGAACAATTCCGGCTGATCGGACTGATTCCATCTCCACATCCACGGGTCTCTTGACCGATTTCTCAGCAGACTGATTCATATTCGGTGCCGATCGCCATGGTTGTCCTTGCCCAGGTGTGTACTGAGGCAATCCATACTGATCATCCGCAAATCGGTTCATCATTGTCGCGAACATGGCTTTTAATTGCTCTGGGACCTCCGGCATGTTGGTTGGGCCGGTATTGGAGGTCGGATTGGCCTGTGGCACTTCCTGAGCATCTTCAAAACTATCATCCGATCCGACTCTACCAGGTTCAGGCTTTCTCTTCCTGTTCTGCGACTCGGTCTTGGGGTCGATCTGCTGGATCCCTTTCGGGACCAACGTCATACGTGTGATCCCAACCGAGGAGTCGGTGGATGCCGCTCCAGATTGTGATGACGATTGATAGATCGACTCGATATCCATAGGATACTCGACCAACTGCGATCGGTGCGAAGGATCCGCGATCGGCGACTGAACCACTGGGTTCGCCCCTAGTAACGAGGCAAGATGATCATACAGGGTGATCATAGATTCTCTGGTCGTCTCTTGATCCAGATCGAATAGCATGTTCGCGTCGAAAGCACCAGTAGTGAAGCCAACTTCGTCGATCTGCGCCAAGAGGTTCCTGATCAGATCAAGTTGACTGCCTGTGATCACCGACCGGGTCGCTCGACCTTCAAGCTTCCCGATGATCTTAGGCTTAATGATCTTCATCACTTGGTTGGTAGTCAGGAACTTGTGAACTCTCGAAGATAGAACAGTCGTTCCACATCTTGGACAGTGGTCTTCTCGGCTGGTTCGATCTTCTCTTCGTCTTCCTCGAAGATCTTCGGTTTAGCTTTCACATATTTTTTTAGGTGGATCGCGATGATCCGCCCCCATGTTTTTTCTGTCTTTTTCCATTTTCTTCTTATGCATAGGATCAAGGTTAACACCTCGATCCTTTCCTGGGTTATAGTAAACTTTACTATAACCCAGATCGGCTCCGATCGGGGCCATATGGGAAGTTATTTCATCTTTAATCTCGACCTGGCACTCCACCAAACCAGGTCGATCATCGCTTCCTTTAGAAATGGACAGCATCGGAGGCGATACGCCTTCCTCCAATACACCCGAAAAGTTTCCTCCACTTTGATTTTCACATCTTTTTCATCATCGAAGGAATCACGGTGATATCCTGAGTCATTAAGTGATCCGGGCACGCGCACCATTGTTGTGGAGCCGATTTCCAAATCCATGACCGAAGTCTTGGGTGGAATCCGGATACCCACTGGCCCGGACGACCAACTATCGGAGGGGGTACTTCGTCGATCCTGATCAGCATCGGAATCAGATGAATCACCACTGTGGTGACTGATCTGATCCTCCCGGTCATCTGCCCGGTCTTCATGCTCGTCAGGATCTATGTTTAACTTCATCTCACCTTGTGTACCCGTTGATCGGGGCTGATTACACTCACTTAGGTGGACTCGGTGACGAAAGGATGATCTTGATCAGGTCGGAGGGTTTGACCTTCTCGAGACGGGGGGTGTCCTCGGGTGGAAATCTTCAACCGGAGAAACGGAGTTGGGGTCGGCACTTATTCAGTATCTAGGCACTGATCTAGGAAAGTTCGTTCTGATCAGGCCAGGCCAACTCAGAGAGAGAATATATACGAAACCAAGAAAACGCGATCAATCCACGGTCTTCCACAGTAATCCACAAACGTTATCTCCACAAAACTTTACCAATATTCTTAACGTGTTCCAAACACGTGCGCGTTGAGGGTGAGGTTCGATCACCTAAAACAAACCCGTCGGGGGTCTTCCGGTAAGCCAAAATGCGTCTAAGCGCGTCTTAACGGGGAAATAGATGAGCAAGAGGGGACTAATCAACCCTGTGCTCCCAATGACCGCACACGTGGCGGAGCGACTCTTTGCTTTAGGGGAAAATCTAAACCTGTTATTATATATGCAAAGTCCTATACCTGTGTACCATACATCAACTCATGCCTGACCTTTACTTCGAACCTATTTACTTCGTCGCACGGTTGCGTAACACTCTCTTGCCCATCCTGGCTGCACCTTCAAGCTGACCTGTACTGATTCTGCCCCGATCATGACCCGACTCTTCAGAAGATCTTCAACCCATCCTGATCTTCAACAAACGACCCTGAAACCACTTGAGACCTGCTCTTCAGCACTTGTTCACTTCATATATAGTCCGACCAAACCGAGAACTCACTTGCCCTTGCATATCAACGCTGATCAGAGGCTGATCGGCCCTGATCACGATCGACATAGTGATCGACCGAATGATCAGGTGGTGATCAGGCTGATCAGCCCTTGATCACCTCGGGAACGCTCTGGGTCATCATCATCACGACTCAATTCATCTTTCAAACCACACTTCCGATCTTTATACCTCGCCAGGACAACCATACAACACCGATCTCGGCTGATCAGGCCTGATCAGGCCTTGCCACGTCATCTTCGGACCAACCAAAGGTTCACATCACTCATACAATCTGTCAATCCACATGCCCGATCTTCATTCCTCATTTGATCTTCATTCTTCGGGCATGACAGGCCGATCAGGCCGTAACTTCGTATCATAGCCAGCTTCAACCACTATACCATTCAGAGATCGGCTGGTCACCTGCCCTTGGTATGTCATGTCAACAGTCACTATTTCTTATTACATCCACGGGAACTCCACTTAGTGACTGTAATAACGATCGTGATCGTGATCTCCATCATTCCGCCAGTGCCTGGGACTGGGCTTAACGACCATACTTGGCTGATTCTTCTACGTCGTAAATATCCGTTGGTCACCACCTTTTCTTCTTAATCGTGATCGACCTTTTCCCACCCATCAACCGTCATATGTTGATGGGTGTTCTATCGTCACCAATCAACGGCCATGTGTGGTCCACTTCGGTCCCAATATTTTCCGATCGCTTCACCACACTTAGATAATCGCAGGTATGCTGTAGAATTGATGAAATTGCACATTAAAACATTTTCTTCTCTACCAACAAGTTCCTTGAGCCCTATATCGACTAATATACGAAGGGCGGGAAGTGCCCCCCCCTTTAGTTTGGTTTACCGTTTGGGAGGATTAGGCCCCGGTTATTCAGTTCAGATCGTGGACAGAGGGATAGAGTATTTTTCACCTCAACTCTCATAACGCACGGCAGCACTGCGTTTGCTGGTGACTCATTCTGCTAGATAATCATAAATTTAAATTTTCGCTTAGGCCATGTTGAAAGTCCCGTTTTATGGCATATTGGAAAATCCGATCAGGGCATATGGAAGAGGAATCCCCGCATTCGTGGTGTAGTCGCTTACTAAATTCCTTCTGAGATGCGAACACCCATGGGGGGCCCAGATGACTGACTGTCGGAGGGGGTACTCCGTCCATCCAGGTCTTAATCTGATCCGGCATCCAGCCGGCTGGATCGGTCACTCCCATCACCTTGGTCGTGACGACTTGGATGATCCATGTTCGTAAAGATCACCTTGTGTACCCGTCAGCACTGGCGGTTGTGCTCTCTTGATGGACCCTAGGGCGACAAGTGAAAAGTCCGTCGAATAAGGAGACGAGGGTTAGGACTAGAGGTAGCTCCTGGACGGAAATCTTCACCGGGGAGCAGGATTGGCAATATACTTCAAGTTAGTATACTGCGACGGCTGGACCGAGAATAATCGATCGGCCAGCTAAACCAATGATAACAAAGGGGTAAATCCAAACGTTTATGTGATAGGGAATCCAATAATCACTCCACAATCTTCCACAGTAGGCCAAACCGTTACCACACTTTCCAATAGAGATAAACCGTGTTCAAAACACGGGCGACTTGAGTTGAGTATACGCAACGCGTCGACTCCCGGTCAGGGGACTTCCGATGGGTTACTTTAACCTTCCCCGGGCTAACCAATAGCAGCAAGAGGGGACCTTGTTAGCCCTCTGCTGTGAACCAATGAAAGCGACTTGCGTCTTAGAAAGCGAAACGTATACTGATTTTTATTTCTACATCCAAAACAACCTTTTGTGTAACCTACCCCAAATAGCCCGGCTGGATAGTCATGTGTCCTACCTGAAATAGCCCAGTCAGCCCCACCTGGATGTCTTCTGTGTATCGTACACCACACCATCTGGATGCTCTTTCGTGTACAGTACACCAAACCATCCAGCTACACCTGGATGCTCTTTTGTGTACTGTACACCAACCAATCAGCCCGCCTGGATACTCCTTCGTGTGCCGTAGTTTCGAATTCGCAGTCTAGACCTCACCCAACAAGGATGGGGAGGTTCTGGAGAAGAATCAGGAGCGTAGGATACCAACGGACGAACGGCCTGGGCACGGGTCCAGGCCCCCCCTCCCCGACCAGCGGCAAGCCCTGCCAACGCGAGAAAGCAAGTTCACCGTCAGCAGCGAAATGTGCGGTGGTGAACTCTGCTCAGGACAATAGGGACTGGCCTCACATAGAGCCAGTCCTTGCGACTACGAGGATAACACTTGGGGGTGTGGGAGAGCCTACGGGGCCACTACACCCAGGACCAAGGGTGCACGCAAAGGCCGCGAAGAGCGGTGTTATGATAGGGTGTGAAGAAGTGCCTACGAGGCCATCACACCCAGGTTTCAAGATGCAATCTCAGGGAGGGACGCTTGGGGGCGTGGCAGAGCCTGCGGGGCCACCACACCTAAGCCCAACTGTGCACTCACCGGTTGCTTTTACAGGAGGAATGTCAGGGTGTGAAGAAGGGCCTGCGGGGCCATCACACCCAGGATCAAAGATGAAACTTCACATTGTGGAAGAAGGGTCGCCACCAGTTCCAGGACGTGCGGCGAACAAGAGAGGGAAGGCGATTTCACCGTCCGCAGAGATAATTGCGGCGGCGAACTTTGCTCAAGCTACTGGAGGCTGGGCTCATTTCGAGCCAGTTATAACGACATGGATGCAAGGGGGAGAGGTTACGCCTACGGGGCCACCACACCCAGGATTGCGTTTAGTCACTTTTGATGATACACAGAGTGAACGACCTTGGAAAGGATTATTGGGGCTTGTATCGGCGTGGCGATGGCTACTTCGGGACCAAGTTGTTTTTCCAGGCAGTGTTGTGCAAGAAGACGGGGTTCGACTGCTGAGCAGTTTAAAGTGCATCAACAACCTCTACCAAGCACCGGATCACGATTTCAGACGACAAGACCTAGAAAAACAAGGTTTGCCGAGCATGGACCCGACTAATAGTTTAAATAAGTCTAGATTCAATTCTAGTCTTTATATATATAGGTTCACAGTAGCTAATAGTTAAGACTATTTAGACTACATTTTACTACTACTCCTTCGTGTGCCGTACACAAAATATCCAGCTACCATCTGGCTGCCATCAAGCTCTAATTGGATACTCCTTCATGTACCGTACACCAAACACCCGGTTCGACCTGGATAGCCATCAATCTAGGCCCACTTGGCCGCTGGCGTCAACTCTTCTTTAGCAGCCTAGCATCCACCTCCGGCGTCCCATCCGTCTTCCACAAGAGCCCAGCCTTCTTCAGGATCCTTCGCACGTACATCCTTCAGATAATCCGCTTCTCGATCATCCGCCATCGGCGGCCATCCGGTCCACCTCTGGCTAGCCCGATAACAAGTCCTTTGATCACGCCCATCTGGCTCGATTTCGTGCCTGGCACCATCCTGCCGCTGGTGAATACGCCCGGCAGCTACCAGCCTACGTCCTTTGATGGCCGATCCGGGCAGCTGGCTAGGACCAACGTTTTTACCAATCAGGTGGATGCATTCACTTCTCATTAGCCCACTAATTCCCAAGTCACTTCACCACACATTTGTTTAATGCAAGACTCGCTCAGGGCTTACGGAAGGGGAATCCCCGTATTCGTTTGATCATAAGACCCATTATGGGCGTACGGAAGAGGAATACCCGTGCTTGTTTTATTAAAAGTATAAGGGCATTTTGGAATACCAACACTAGCCTAGCGACAGCTGTGGCCCCTCTGGACCTGGTAAGGTTTCCCGTGTTGAGTCAAATTAAGCTGCAGGCTCCACTCCTGGTGGCTCCCTTCCGTCAATTTCTCTCTTGGTGAAAATTGCCACGAAGGGACTGGAGTTGGAGTATGCTAGATTCACAGCACCCTGATTCGTACCAGCATTTCACTTTGCCACATGTGAAGTCTACTACAGGAATACTACCCGCCTAGCCGACGAGTACACAAGGTAAGGATGAGGGGCGCAAGTTTAAAAGTCGCGGACAAGCGGGGTACCAGTCAGCAGTCTGGGAAGCTAAGGAAGAGTGTTAGGCGCAAGAAGGATACTTGCGATCGCCGCCTTACCATACTAGCGCTAGGAGCGGAATCATCCTATAGTTCAGTATACTCAGCGACCATTCAAGTATGGATTGGTATGTCATTGCGCGCTACACTTCATTGATCCTAAAAAAGAGAACGGATGAGCGCGGTATCAATCATTAAGGTTTATCCTACGTGGCCGACCGGTGAGGAGGAAGTAGCAGGTGATTTGGCTATTGAGGATGCGTATGAGAAATAAATGTTGGAACCGTGAAGCGACCAGTATTAAAAATGGTGGTCAAAGCACTGTATTTTATAAGACAAAATTGCGATGTTATGCACCTAAGCACAGAATTGAATAGCTACAAGAACGGTGAGAACCCACCCAAATACAAAACATTGCTATGAGTATGTGGTAAAGTGACTTATGAAATAATGCAAAGTGCTTTCCAAAGGGCGCATTCTGATTGGCGGAAATACGAACCAAGGGCGCGGGCACCGGATAGCCGCCGCCGAGGAAGTCTACAAGCGGCCGGGCGGCGCCAGGCTGGAAATCAGGCTGGCGGACATGACAAGGGGCGTGAGTAGTCGAACAGGCGGGATAAGAGGACGGGAAGGCCACGGATGTTAGACGGCCGAGTGGCAGATCGGTGACGGGCTAATTCGGAAAGTGTGAGTGAAAGGAGCCTGAAGGAAGATGATTGTTCTAGTGGATGAAGGAGGCACCCGGATCGGATGAGAAGCCGCCAAGGAA
>MIQA02008775.1:0-17470 GCA_001887855.2 Sclerospora graminicola | reverse complement strand
GATCACGGTCGGACTTTTATAACGATCTTCAACCATCCCGATCTTTCGATAAACAACTTGGAAATCACTTGATATCTGCCCCTCTGACACTTGTTCACTTCATATCCAGCCCGACTTAACTGAGAACGTCATCTGCCTTTGCGTCTGGACGTCGGTTTAAGGCTGATCAGCCCTAGATCACTTCGGAAACTCTCTGGGTCACCATCACAACGACTTTGTTCGCCCGCTCAGCCATACGTCTGACCTTCATCTCCTTTCGGGGTAACCATGTCACACCGATTCCAGCCGATCGGGCCTGATCGGGCCTTCTTACGTCATCCTTGGACAGATCCATCGGTCATCATCACTTGCCTTTACTTGACATTACTTGCACGACTCGCCATTCCACATGCCCCATTCCATTCCACATCTGATCTTCGTATCTTGGTGCATAATCAGTTGGCTCGGCCGATCGGGCCGGAACTTCGTATCATATTCCACTTCAACAACTGCACTGTTCATAATTCGGCCAAAACAAAACTGTCTCCGATGTGCCACGTCATCATTGTTGCGGTATCTTAACTTGTCCCTGCCGATCTCGTCATACATCCACGTGAACTCCACTCAATAAACGTTATCCCGATCGTGATCGTCGCTGTTCTGTTAGTGTCTGGGACCGGGCGTAGTAACTGTACTTGGCTTATTCCTTCATATCACGAGCACCCGTTGTCCGCTACCTTTTCGTCGTATGCTCGATCAGCCTGTCCCACCCATCAACTGTCTCACGTTGATGGGTGTTCCATCGTCACCAATCAACGGCCATGTGTGGTCCACCTCATTTTCAATATTTTTCCAGATCGCTTTACCACAAGAGTACTGCCCACATTTCACCTTTTCAAAATAGCTGACATTATCGACGATATGCGACATAGAGTGTTGCTTCTCAATGAACGATCTCATGAAGGGCAGTGATACGTGCTTGACAGTTCTCTTAAAAGCATATACGTGCTGTTTTTTTGCTATACTCGAACTCCGTTATAATCTCGAATTTGATAAAATACGTCGTTGGCTCGTGGTAGATTCTCCGGGCGTCTGCCTAGCAAAACCCGCTGCTGCTTACCAGTTTTATCGGATTGGTGAACGATGCTTGCCATTGAATTGGGAATATTAAGGTCCACGAGATGCTTCTTCGATTGAACCCCGCCAGCTGTAATAGCGTCGGACGACGGAACATTAAGTATGACCTTTCTCGGCTGCATCTCTGACTGCGTATATAACATCATTTTCTTGATGTTTGTGGTCTTAGTTTTGTTGAGAGCGCTACGTTTTGGGGTTGTAACCTTGTGGCGGAACCGATTTTTCCAAGTCCAGAACGAGAGTCCTTGGAGGAACTCGTATTCCCACTGGTCCAGACGACCTATTGTCGGAGGGGTACTCCGTGTATCCTGGTCGATCTATCGATCAGACAGATCACCACTAGGGCGATCGGCCTGCTCGTCCGAGTCTTCCAGTCGGTTGTCACGAACGACCGGATCAACGTCTCACTGTGGTAAAGTGGATTTAAAAAAAACAAAATGAGTGGATGATCACGGCACTAGCCACTATGGATCAGAAGGAAGTGGCAGTTGGTTACCTGGGATGGGTCGACCCGGCTTTAAAAGGTCCACATAATAACGGAGTCAAGTGGAGAATATGAAGAATACGAAGAAAAGTATGGAAGTCACCGTTGCTATGCCTTATCATGACTTATTACACTGGACTGAATCGGTAATGTATTACTACTGCCTATGGATGTTTGGATCCTAGACCGGGTCGACTCAAGTGTCGGATATTGGTTGAGATACGTCCACGAAAGCTGGATTTCAGCTGGATGAACTCATGGAATGTGGTTGGGTTTTGTGTACCCATAGTTCACGGTGGTTTCACTCACTCAGGTGGATTTTAGATGAAATTGATTTTCCCGAACAGGTCAGGGGAAACGACTTCTTCAAGACAGGGGTATTCCCCAGTGGATATCTTCACCGGAGGACGGCTTAGGGGTGGTACCACAAATAGAGTACCGTATAAGTCGGGTCGGGATACTTCAACCGACCGGACAAGCTAACAACGAGAAATAACCAATAACCACGTAAACCACGATATAATCTCGACCTTCCACACCAAAACGACTCAGTTATCTCCACAACCTTTCCAATTAATAAACGTGCTCCAAGCACGTGGACGCGAGGGGCGAGGGTAGAGTAGTCTAATGCAATCCCGTCGGGGGACTTCCGGTGAGCCAGCGTGCGCCTATGTGCGTCTCAACCGGGGACATTAGGTATTAAATATTTAAATAATAACTGAATTGAATTTACCCCTTAAGCAAAGAGTCCCTTCGCCACGTGTCGCGGTCATTGGGAGCACAGGGTTAACTAGGCCACTGCTGCTCAACAAAATTCCCAGTTAAGACGTGTATAGACGCATTTTGGCTTACTGGAAGTCCCCCAACGGGATTTGTTTAGGTTTACCCCCTCACACGCACGTGTTTTGATTACGTTTTATTACTTGGAAAGGTTTCGTGGGGATAACGTTTGTGGTTTACTGTGGAAGATCGTGGTTTATCATAGTTTTCGTGGTTTCTCGTTATCTCTCGTTTTATTGGCTGGATCGGACGAAGTTTCCCGTTATGAGTATTTTAAATCATTTTATTTTTACTTTTTTTCAGTGCGTTTATATACTTTAACTAAGTATCGACACTAACTCATTCTCCGGTGAAGATTCCCACCCGAGAACACCCCCGTCTCGAGAAGGTCATCTCCTCCGACCTGATTCGAATCACCCTTCTCATCTACGAGTCCACCTGAGTTAGTGAAACCACCGAAGATCAATGGGTACACTAAATTAGATGAAGTTAAATATGGATTCTATCGTACATGACGACCGGTCACAACACCGGGAGATCGGATCAGTCATCATAGTGATGATTCATCTGATACTGATGCCGATCAAGTTCAACGGAGCACCCAATCCGATAGTTGATCGTCCGGGCTGGTGGGTTGAACTCAAGACTTCCATTCTGGATTTGGAAATCGGCTCCACCACAATAGTGCGCGTGCCCGGATCACTTGGTGACTTAGGATATCACCGTGATTCCTTGAAGATGAAAAAGATGTGAAAATCAAAGTGGAGGAAACTTTTTCGGGTGCATTGGAGGAAGGCGTATCGCCTCCGATGCTGTCCAAATTTAAAAGAAGGGATGGTTGACCTGGTCCGATGGAGTTCTTGGTCGAAATTAAAGATGAAACAACTCCCCACAAGGCTCCGATCGGAGCCGATTCGGGGTTATAATAAAATTAACTATAATCCGGGAAAGGATCGGGGAGCTGACCTTGATCCTATGCATAAAAAGAAAATTGAAAAAGAAAAAAAGACATGAGGGCTGATCAATATGATCCACCCAAAAAATAAATCATACCGAAGCTGTTTAAAGAAGATGAAGAGAAGACCGAACCAGCCGAAAAAAACACGCATCATGATGTAGAATGCTTGGTTACCTTCGGGACTATCCCACCTTGCTCAACTTATTTCCCGGTTAAGACGCGCTTAGACGCATTTTGGCTTACCGGAAGACCCCCGACGGGTTTGTTTAGGTGATCAAGCCTCACCCTCAACGCACACGTGTTTGGAATACGTCAATAATATTGGAAAAGGTTTTGTGGAGATAACGTTTGTGGATTACTGTGGAAGATCGTGGTTTGATCGCGTTTTCTTGGTTTCGTTATCTCTCTCTCTCATTGGCTGGCCTGATCGGACGAACTTTCCTGATCAGTGCCTAGATACTGATTAAGTATCGACCCCAACCTGTTCTCCGGTGAAGATTTCCACCCGAGGACACCCCCCGTCTCGAGAAGGTTATCCCCTCCGACCTGATCAAGATCATCGTTTTTGTCACCGAGTTCACCTGAGTGAGTGTAACCACCCCCGATCAACGGGTACACAAGGTGAAATGAAGTTGAACGTAGATCCTGACGAGCATGACGACCGGCCAGATGATCAGGAGGATCAGATCAGTCACCATAATGGCGATTCATCTTATTCTGATGCTGATCAGGATCAACGGAGTACCCCCTCCGATAGTTGGTCGTCCGGGCCAGTGGGTATCCGGATTCCACCCAAGACTTCGGTCATGGATTTGGAAATCGGCTCCACCACAATGGTGCGCGTGCCCGGATCACTTGGTGACTCAGGATATCACCGTGATTCCTTTGATGATGAAAAAGATGTGAAAATCAAAGTGGAGGAAACTTTTTCGGGTGTATTGGAGGAAGGCGTATCGCCTCCGATGCTGTCCATATCTAAAGGAAGCGATGGTCGACCTGGTCTGGTGGAGTGCCAGGTCGAAATTAAAGATGAAACAACTCCCCACATGGCCCCGATCGGGGCCGATCTGGGTTATAGTAAAGTTAACTATAACCCGGGAAAGGATCGAGGTGCTAACCTTGATCCTATGCATTAGAAGAAAATGGAAAAAAAGAAAAAACATGGGGGCGGATCAGTGTGATCCACCTAAACAATATGTGAAACCTAAACCGAAGATCTTCGAGGAAGACGAAGAGAAGACCAAACCAGCTGAGAAGACCACTGTTCAAGATGTGGAACGTCTGTTCTATCTTCGAGAGTTTCACAAGTTCCTAGCTAGCAACCGAGTGATGAAGATCATAAAACCCAAGATCATCGGGAAGCTTGAAGGTCGGGCGACCAGGCCGGTTATCACAGGCAGTTAACTTGATCTGATCAGGAACCTCTTGGCGCAGATCGACGAAGTTGGTTTCACTACTGGTGCGTTCAACGCGAATATGCTGTTCGATCTGGACCAAGAGACGATCAGAGAAGCTATGACAACTCTGTATGATCACCTTGCCTCGTTACTCGGGGCGAACCCCGTGGTCCAGTCGCCGATCGCGGATCCTTCACACCGATCGCAGTTGGTTGAATATCCTATGGATATTGAGTCGATATATCAATCGTCATCACAATCTGGAGCGGACTCCACCGACTCCTCGGTGGGAATAACACTTATGACGTTGGGCCCGAAAGGGATCAAGCAGATTGACTCCAAGATCGAGTCGCAGAACAGGAAAAGGAAGCCTGAACCTGGTCGAGTCGGATCAGATGATAGTTTTGAAGATGCCCAAGAAGTTCCACAGAACCATCCGACTCCCAGTAGTAACCCTACCAACATACCGGAGGTCCCAGAGCAAATGAGAGCCATGTTCGCGACTATGATGAACCGTTTCGCGGGAAAACAATATGGGTTACCTCAGTATACACCTGGACAAGGCAATCAATACCGAACATGAATCAATCGACGGCTAAACCGGTTAAAAAACCTCTAGATGTGGATATGGAATCAGTTCGATCAGCCCGAATTGTCCGATCGATATGCCAAACCAATCATCAAGACCGACTCCATAAATCACCCCCACGTAGTGATGTGATATGGAATCAGATGGAGAGATCAGCCAACACTTTGATCCGGACGATTTGGATATGGAGATGCCCTGTAAGGCAAATATGGCCTCGGCGCAAGCATTTGATAGTGATTCTGGAACAACCACTCGAGTCCGGATGTCGGCGATCTCTGAATTAAAAGATTTTACCGGCAAAGATGTGGATGATGATCAGGCAAGAGCCTGGATGAGTCGGACGAAATTAGCCTTTTTGAAGGACAAGACACCAGAAGCTGAAAGATATCTGATTTTTGCAGATCTCACCAAAGGTCCGGCCAAGAGCTGGCTAAAACAGCTAAGTCGGGAAGTACGTTTAAAGTGGTCTCAGCTGTGTGAGGAAATTGAGGACCAATATTGCAACTCGGGGGTATCTGTCGCGAGACAATACTACCCTATGAAGAAAATATCCGATGAAACACCGATCGAGTATTTACATCGATTGAATGTAGCTGGTTTGCGAGCCAAAATATTCACGACATGCGAATATGGCTCTCGAACACGTTAAACACTTTATCAGCACTTTGGACAACCGCGATCTGGCTGATCAACTTACCCTGGTTCGCATAAGTACCGCTGAAGAACTGGAACTGACCTTGAGAACGTTACAACGAGCCAAAAGCCCAGAGCCCAAGGTCGAGATAGGATTGAATCGATATCGATCGAAACCACATCCGGACCAGGTCAAGGCGCCAGCGACCCGACCAGCAAGAGCGATCCTGATGATTGCGAAAGAATTGGATAGTTCCAGTTCAGAAGAAGAAAGCGGCCGGTCAAGCTTAGACTCAGATGAAAAACAATATCGCCATATCTTCACAGCGGAACCAGTACTCCGTCCGAGATTATCGACTAACGGCGTTGATGGACGGAAATCGGACAGATACCATACTGATTCGGACCGACCTTGCAAGAAATGTGTCCATTGTGGGTCGACTAAGCACGGCAATCGTGATTGTTAGAAGAGAATTACGTGCGGGAAATGTGATCGAAAAGGTCATCCCTCCGATCATTGTTTTTTCGTGTGTAAGACTTATGGGAAGATTCAGGACGCCGGTTCCTGCCCGATTGAAGGGGTTTTCAATAAGATGCGCAAGTGGTACGTGCCAACCAAACATGCCGGCATGCTCCCACCGGATGTCAAGAAAGTGTTAAACTAGATCGCTCGCCAGGTTGGAATCTCGTTCGGGACGAGCGTAATACGCTCAGCATTTATGCATACGCCGGTAGCAGAAATATGTTTGAGGATAGGGAGATAACCGCCTATACATGTTCTATTTCAAATTGTGCCGATCTTCACAGTCTCAGAGTGGACGAATATTCCTAATCGAATGTGATCATGGAGTTGGACTTACTGCCTGGTGAATCCCGAGGATACTGGAAGTATCACTCTCCTGAACAAGTGGTTGAAGTAAGAAAAAGCTAATGGGAAAATCAACCATGAAAAAGCCACTATTCTATTTGACGCTGGGGCAGAAGTCTCGATTATTGACTCCACCTTTGCTCGTAAGGTGGAATGTCGTATAGACAGTACCCAGAGGCAAGAATGTGTCAGGATCGGTGAAAGTTCGTACATGACCAAAGAACGCTCACGTGCCATGGTTCCGGCCGGTAAACGGCTTGATCTGTCTCATGGAACCCTGTTTCTTTCGGATGAAGTGCAGATACAGTTATCTGGCCGACGTCCGTTATATGATGTCTGAATGCAGATGGTCAAAATGGGTCAGTATGAAATTATTGCTGTAGCCCGATCGGCTGATGTGATGATCCGGTCGACTGGTCGGCAGCAAAAACTATGGTTCACCCGTGGTGAACGATGGGTACCGACTTTTGTCAAAGGGATTGGCAGATCAAGCTATATCAGGGTTACTAACATATCGGATCAGCCACTGATTTTTCTTGAAGACATGATCCTAGGAATGTGGTCACCTGAAGGGATAGTACCTCGACAGATTGGGTATCTCTCAATGGGATCACAAAGATACATTGAATGACAGAATCTGGCATATCAAGCCACCACGGACCTGATGCTTTGGTAGACGAAGATACCTTACCTTTAGTTGAAAAACCGGAATATACAACTCCGACCCAGTTACTGATCAGGGGGTCGTCGGTGAAGACGGCGGGTGAAAGTTGTGTCGAAAACGGTCCGCAGATTTCAAATGTTACTAGAACCGGATCAATGATTACCACTGATCTGAAGGATGGAAATAATGATGATCCGACTAAAGACGAACCTGATACTAACGAGATTAGTGATAACCTCGGTTTGGTGAAAACAAACGGAACGTGAATCTGTCGTAGTTGCTGAAGATGTAGTAGAACCCAAAGAAACCCACCAATCGGATGATTCGCTAGGGGAAATCCCGGCTGATACCAAACTGGGGGGATGGATGAATAAGTATGTATACATGAAGGTGGTAAGCAATACATTGAAGACATCGAAATACAGATTGCGGTTTTGCCAGAAGTATCACCCAACATACCTGAGGTCACCCTGGAGTATCTACAAGTCGGTGATCCCCAAGTAAAAAAATCCCGAACACATTGATCAACTATAAAAAGATCATCTGGAAAAGGCGGCATTTATTGATCGGGAAGGGTAATGCCTTACCTCCAGCTGCCTATGGATCTGTTTCTGATATTGATGTGGGGAATACAAGACCGATAACCCAACGTTGTCATAAGGTCGCACCACCATATCGGGAAAGGTTATCCGACCTGATCAAGGGCCGGTTGGGTACGAAAATCATCCGACCTTCACCATCGCAGTGGGCATAACCGATCGTGATCGTGATCAAAACGAACGGAGTTGATATTCGACTCGCCTCACGAAGTTGATGGTTTATCCAATGCCCTTGATAAATGATTTATTTGAGGATTTAGATACAGCCTTATGGTTTTGTTCAATGTTCACTGGACTTGGCTAGTGATTTCTGGGTGGTGACTGATTGTGCTCGGGAGATATCGGCCATTATTACACCTTTCGGCCTCTTCGAATGGAATCGGATGTCGTTCAGATTGAAGAACGCTCCACAGATCTATCTGAGGTTAAATGACAATGCTCTCTACGGATAGTTCCAGATCAGTGCCGACCAAAAGATCACCGAACGTCACGATGTGTTCACGGAAGGTGAACCGGGTCAGGACCAGAAACCATCGGTCTTGGGGAGGCGATCATACATAGATGATATCTCGGTTACGGCAACATCATGGGATGTTTTATGCAACAAGGTCGATCGACTACTTGACACCTGTGAACGTTGGAATTTATCGATCAGCGTGGTCAAGCGTTTCTGGGGTTAACCCGAGGTCGCCTATTTGGGTCATATTGTGGTGATCCAAGGGTTGGAGGCGAATCCGAAAGACCTGGGAGCACTTAGCACTCTTCCGTTTTCCCGATCGCTGAAAGCCATGCAGTCTTTTCTTGGTAGCCATAATTATTATAGACGATTCATTGAAGATTTGTCAGTGTATGCAACTATATTATACTAAAAGAGGTGGATTACCACAGGTACGAGAACGCGATCGATCAGAAATTTTTCCAAATAAAGCTGATCATGCGACTGGAACGAAGGAAGCGATGTGAAAAACCGTTTTCCAAATCGACCGAACCATGTCTGGATCAGAAGATCATATGGAACGATCAATGGTTGCATTCAGTATGCTGAAGGCGAAAATGGTTTCGACCCCGATTCTGAAATATTTTTTATCCGGTGAAGATTCCTGTGGTGATTTTGTATGCGCGTAAATGGGCAAAATCGGCTGCACTGGTCCAAGATCACGATGGAGTGTGTTGCCCAGTAACTTTCACGAGTCGGACGTTGAAACCTAATCGGGTTAACTATGGCATGGTGGATAAAGAAGTACTGGCATTGCTACGCATACTGAATGTCTGTTATTCTTTGCTGGTGACCAAACCGATTAAAGTACTTTCAAGATGGTCCAGCCTGGCCTAGTTAGTGTCCAGTCTTCGACTAGAATTGATGGAAGACTGGGACAATGTTCAGCGATATTATCGCAGTGGACTTTAGAAATCATCAAATGTACCAAGGGTGAAGAAGAAATTATCGGTACCATAGCAGCTACTATCACCCTACGGTCAGAAGTCGACGAAGCCTTGATCGAGGTTGCTCCTCGGAAGCAACCACGAGAATCGATCATCATACCTCCACCGGTCGTGCGTTTGGATGAGGGCTTGATAGTCAAACGTTTCGACGGATCAGCGAGTGTAACGAAATATGTCGTGGTGTATAGTGCTTTGTTGTGGAAATTACCGGAGTGGACCATCATATCTGCTCGTTCAGACTAAACTCCGGGTATTACAGTCAACAAAGCTGAGTACCGTGGTTTGTTGTTAGGTTTGGATCGCCTTCAAAGGCCAAAGAAAGGAAGGATAATCATATGTGGAGACTCCAATTTGGTGATTCGGCAAAAGACCGGGAAAATCGACTGCAAAGCTCCGCGCCTGAAGTTGTTGAATGATCGCGTTATGAAAACGCTGCGAGGATGGCCGAATCATGACCTCTTACACGTGAAACCCGACTGGAACAGGAATGCGGATCACCTGGCCACAATGGCCATGCGTGATCAGACTGGACCGATGGTCACGGACAATGTAATGTTGGATGAACTGATCGAAATCAACTGGTTATACGAGAATAAAGAAAAATTGGTACAAGTATCGATCATGACTAGATCGCGAACCAGATCGGCACCTCGCAGACCGGTTTCTCAAGAAAGATTGACGGAAGAAATAGTTCAGAAGCTTCGGATCGAAAGATCCTTAAAGCCCAAGATGAAGAAAAGTGAATTGTGGATCTTGAGTGGTGATCTGAAGAAATTGAGCCAAAACGAAGCGAAGAATTGTGTTAAGATCGCTTCCGACTACAAGATAGAAAACAATAACTTGCTTTTCTATTATTCTCATGTTGATCGAGCTGATGTAGATCTCGATTGATCAGCGAAATTGATGATTCCGGAAACTTTGCAAACCGATATTTTACCGAAATCATGGGGGTTTGGAGGGTGGTCATCAAGGTGCTGGCCCGGCGCACCACAGAATCCGTAAACATTTTTACTGGAGAGGTCTGTATCGGAGTGTCCAAAACTTTGTTAGCACTTGTATGGATTGCGAAACCGGGAAAGATCTACCGATTATTCGAGGTAGATCGCCCGGAAATATCCATCGACCTACCCCTTTCAAATGATAGCGATGGATCATATCCCTTCCCCGCCGAAATCATTTCAAGGCAATACTGAACTGCTGGTCTGGACCGATTTATTTACCGGTCTGGTGATCGCCAAAGCTGGGTCTACTCCAACAGCCCAGCAAGTCGCCCGCAGCTATGGGAAGAATGTGTTTTCAGGCGATTTGGTGCCAGTGAAGTAATCAGACATGATTGTGAACCGGGTTTTATGGCTTCGCTGATTCCGCCCAACAAGATTGGGGCGAATATGAGGAAAGACTGATATTTGCGTTAAATTCTTCCTTCAAATATATGGCTGAAGTTTTTCCGATCGTTTAATCAGATGCTTGGAAAGAAAAAAAGTGCGACCATGGCCTACCGGTCGCACGCGAATGGTAAAGCCAAACGGATGGCATATGGCTGAAGGTTTTCGATCGTTTAATCCGATGCTTGGTCAGAAACAAAGTACGACCATGGCCTACCGACCGTTAGCAAACGGTAAAGCCGAACGGATGGTACATACGCTAACTAGAGCTATAAAAATGTATGTCGCTGATTCCGCCCAACAAGATTGGGACGAATGTTCGAAAAGACTGGTATTTGCGTTAAATTCTTCCTTCGATCAGGTCAGGGATGCACCCCCTTTTATTTAGCTTATGGTTGAGACCCACGATCGACTATTGGATCGGTGTTTCATGCGGGTTACCGCGAAACCCGTCGGTGGCGTATGGGACTCCAACGCCACTATCAACAAGCGCGAGAGCAGGTCAATAAACGACTCCGAGAGCGATCCAAGAAAAAGCTGACCGGAATAACGATTAGGCCGATCCACATAACATTGAACCGGGATCAAGGGTCTGGCTTTACCTGGATCGGGTAAAAAAAGGAAACTAACGCCAATGTGGAACAGACCGCTCCGTGTTTCTGAGCTGATCGGCGATCATAACGCCCGAGTGATCACCGCAGGCACGGGTTATGGAGTTTTTCCGATCGTTAATTTTTCGAAACTGAAACTGGTCATGGAGTTTCCTGATCGTCCCAAAATCAGGTTATCAGTCGAGGATCAGCCAAGGTTCGTTTTCGACGAGGCTCTTTACCTGAAGACAGCTGCGAGAGAGTGCTGGATCAGAAAGAATTCGAAGTTGAGAAGATTCTAGATACCCGATCGGGCAAAAAACACGATTTGGTCGATTCCATCGTGATTTCCTGGTCCACTGGAAAGGTTATGACGATCCGACATGGGTGGATGAACGAGATCTCAACTGTGAATCTTAAGTGCGAGAGTTTGAACGTGATCGGATGAGACGGAATCGATTCGAAGTTGATTAAAAAAGAAACGAAATGAAACTGATTATCGCGATAATTATGGGCCATACTTCGTACGCAGACGAGAAATCCGGAGCCCCGGATGATTCATAGGATCCAGGCGATACTGGTTTCGCCAGGGATCCTGGTGGACAACTATGGTCAAGGCGCCCTGCACTGAGTCGATCGGAGTCGGATGTCCATACCCGGGGTACCAATCGCCAGCATCCGGCGATGCCCCTTTTGCCTCTACCCGGCAAACAGGCAGGTGCAAGACTGGGGGAAGCAAGGAAACGTCCATATTACATTCGTGGATCTGTATACCATCCATAACACGAAATCACAAATTGCAGCCCAACCGACCCTAGCTTTGCTACGGCGACGTTTGCGGCCGTGGGAGTACTGTTCCAACCAATCATCCTTGCGCATCCTTTTGGGGATAGGAAGCTGATGGGTGGTCCCTTGTCCATGTTGTTCCAGAATCGGTCCAAACGTGACTGGAGTGCGTGAAACAATGGGCAATCGGGGAAACCTAACCCAAGCATGGGAGTCGAAAGAACCTCCCAAGGTTTCGAGTCAATCATAACCCGTACAGCATTCGCCGAGTTTCAATCGTCCCGTGGAGGCGCTGGTGACTTGGGAGGAAAATCCCACTTTCCTGGGCGAGAAAAACAACCAGGAACAATCTTCTTCTTGATTTGCAGGACCATCGGAGTTAAGTCCCATACTTGACGAGCACTCCATGGCTTACGGAACTCAAGTTGAGCTGCCGTCGGTTCGGTCGTCGATATGACATACCAATCCTTTAACTTCTTGCTCGGATCATAACGGTAATCGTCTTGTTCCACGGCCGAACGTGAAGCTGGGATAAAGACACCAGTAAAGTTGACAGGCCGCCTGGCCGATGGTGCACCAGCTGATGCGAGACCACTGGAAATTTCATGGGCCGGTCGCTTCTCTCCCAGTTCATCTGTTTCGTCATCGTGTGAAGTCGGTAGGCCAAACACTTGATTTAATGATGTTGGTTTCGCTGAACCTGTTGCCGAAACCCGTCGATCGGTGCTCCGCGACTTGGAATCATTCCAGCGTGCACTGCGTGAATATTCAAGGTTGGTTGGTGCTCTTGGTCCCAAGACCAATAGGTCGCCCAATAAATTTCCTGAATCGGACAATTATTTATCAACATTCTCTCCTGCTTCGCTTTCGTCGGTCGATATGGAAACCAGTCAGCCGCCGGTCGACGAATTGGCGGCATCTCCACCCGCACTGCCTGTTTCTTCCCTGATTCCGAAACCAATTCCGGCACCGCCGGGCTCAGATGCCCACAAACGGAAGAGTAATTCCCAAGGTAAGCCGATTCCTGCAAAGTGTCTTCGCCTCTCCATTCCAGATTCCGATGGTGATTCAACTGACCTGGACGAACGGACCCAGACCGCTATGACCGAATCAACATTCGGTTCGGTCCACTTGTCGATCGTGTGGTGAGCGGCTTTCTGCAGATTCGAGAGACGACGGGTCCAAGTACGCTCCTCCATCTGCAACGTTTCAAATTTAACCCAAGCGAGAGCTAATTCCTGCCGACGATCGTCAGCCGCCTTCTGATTCTCACTCAACCGTTTCTGAATACTGGAACGGTCAATACGAGAATTGGAGAGTTGCTTCATCAGGAAGTCGACCTGCTCATCCAAATGGCGAGTCTCCTCTTCCAAACGTTCCACCTCCTGGATCGCAAGATCTCTCTCTTGAATCAGCTGGTCGTGATTGTGATGGTTGTACTCGAGCTGTTGCAGGTGGCCCGCCATCTCAATCATTGACTTCTTTAAGTTCTCGATTTGCTCATCTAGAGAAAGTGAATGAAGTTACTCATATGTATTGAATAAGCTAAAACGAACGAGAACAAACCTTGACGGCAGACGGTGACAGATAAAGCGCGAACCATGGGCTGCATCGAGGCGACTGTGTCGGACGGCTTTGACGAAGTACGCATAATAGCAGGACCAGCAGATAAACGATCACGCTTGGCCGTTAGATCCCGGACGTGGTCTTCCAATCTTGATCGATCACGGGATTGATCAGCGGTGGAGAGCGCTGAGCCGGTCATGATTCACTCGCGAATCCACCAATCGCTAAACCAGGTCCGCAGATTCACATTCGATGCGATCTATTACAACTTGCTGATTGAATAATCCGCCCCGAGCGTTCGGTTGATTTCGGATAAGTAAGCCAGCTCATAAATCGCGTCCTGAAGACCCAGTCGCAGTCGGCTGGTGTCCGCCGAGCCTAAGGAGTGTGAACCGGTCCCTTCCACTAAGAGCGCCAGTTGCTCCAAGTAACGAAAGGAACGACTCGGAAGGGACCAGGTAGCAAAACCCAGGGGCGGGCGGAAGGAAGTTAAGGTCGTCGCTGGTGGTTGAGCGCTGGTTACGACCGTAGTGGTCGGGGAAGTTGAAATGATCGGGGAAGCCGAAGCGACCGAGAGTGACAGATCGGATGATCCAGGGCTTGACTTTGGCGACGAAGCCTCATCCGGGGGCCGGACGAAGAAGCTTGAGAGGAACCAGAGGTGGAACCGGATTGGACATGATCACCAAGTGGAAAGTATCGTTATGGAGTGAGTTGAACCGCAGTCGTTGCGCGGCTGCAGTTAGTCTCAGGGGCGGCTGTGGTGGAGTGATCCAGGAAATAAGTGGTCCACATATTGCTGCTGATTGGTGGTTGTGGAAACACCCATCAAGACAGAATCGTTGATGGGTGGGACAGGCTGGGATGTCGTAAGTGATAACGGGCTATCGTGAAAATGTGGAGAAAAGCATGGTGTTACCGTTGTCGCAACTCGTCCATCGGCCAAGTATCACGACCAGACGCGAACATCCAGATGCCGGACCGGGTTGGGTTTAAGTCCTGACCGGTTAGGATATGTAGGTTTATGGATAGTTTGGTAAAGTGGATGAGATGGAACATGGTTATTAGAGCCGATTATCACCGAACCAAGTGGTTCAAGTGACGTGGTATTGAGATTTCGGTTGACCGACAAAATGAGTTGGACCAGCCTTGGGCGATGAATATCAAGCGTATGAAGGAACCCTATGTGTAAAATGGTGATCCCCATGGATAATATATCGGCCGAAGCAAGTTGTGAAGATCAACAAACTGGCTTCGAATCGGCACTAAAGGATCGGATCAAGTCCGACTTCAAAAGGGATGCCGTTTCCGAACTGACCTTGCGAGTTTATCGCATGTTGGAGGTTGATGACAGGTTTGGGCAAGTTAAGGATGTCGATGACTAGTCGATTTTCGAGGTGGTTCGAGGTGATCTCGAGGTGATTTGGAGCTGGTTCGACCTGGTTTCGAGCCGATCCTGAACCAGTCTGGATCGGTCCCGAATCAGCTTCTAGGTGCTGAAAAAGAAGAAATCCAGTCAAGATCAGTGCTGAATCGGATGCACTACATCCCAAGAAAGCTGATCCTAGGCTGGTTTCGAGCTGATACTTGAAGATCGGGTTGGTTAAAGATCTGCTGAAAACCGTATCAGGATCGGCAGAAGATCTTTCTAAAGTGGCACAGATCAGGTTGAAGAAGCGTAGGAAATTGATCTATGGTGGTACCGGCATAACGTTGTAACAAGACGGTCAAGATGGAAGTATGAAGTGGGTCATATAAGCTGGTGTACGGTACATTAGGTATTATATATTATATAATTACAGGATTGAATTTACCCCTTAAGCAAAGAGTCGCCCCGCCATGTGTCGCGGTCATTGGGAGCACAGGTTTAACTAGGCCACTGCAACTCAACTAAATTCCCGGTTAAGACGCGCATAGACGCATTTTGGCTTACCGAAAAGGCCCCCGACGGGTTTTGGTTACGTTTTCAACCCTCGCCCCCTCACGCGCACGTGTTTAGAACACGTTATATCAATTGGAAATGTTTTGTGTAGATAACGTTTGTGGTTTACTTTGAAAGATCGTGGTTTTATCGTGGGTTTCGTGGTTTCTCGTTATCTCTCGTTTTTATTGGCTGGCTGGCCTGATCGGACGAAGTTTCCCGATCAGTGCCTTTAGATACGTAAACTAAGTATCGACCCTGACTCGTTCTCCGGTGAAGATTTCCACCCGACGGCACCCCCGTCTCGAGAAGGTCATCCCCTCCAATCTGATCCAGATCACCCTTTTTATCTATGAGTCCACCTGAGTGAGTGTAACCACTCCCGAGCAATGGGTACACAAGGTGAAATGAAGTTAAATATGGATTCTATCGTACATGACGACCGGTCACAACACGTGGAGGATCGGATCAGTCTTCATAGTGATGATTCATCCAATCCTGATGACGATCAGAATCAACGGAGTACTCCCTCCAATAGTTGGTCGTCCGGGCTAGTGGGTATCCGAATTCCACCCAAGATTTCCGTTCTGGATTTGGAAATCGGCTCACCACATAAGCAGGACTGGAAGTGCATCAAAACGGTCAGTGGACGGAAGTTTGAGTCTTGGGGCTGTAACATGGACCATCTTGGCCAGGGCATCGGAAAAAGTGGACGGAAAAAGCACCGAATGAAGGCATTTACGTAAAACGCAATATCGAAACCTACGTTTGGTGAGATTGTGCCTCAACCGTTGTGCGGCTATGATAAGACTCTAGGGTGGCTATGGTGAAGCGATTCCAGGATAAATCAACTGCCGGATGTAGAGCACACCTAGCCAGGGCAATCCCTGATTGGCCCAAATTACCGGTCGGGGCAACCATCCTTATTCAGCTAATAAGTCGGGACTATGGCCGCGAATGGTGGACGAAGGAACAATGAGGGGCCGGATCGCCACATGGAGATACGGAAGGAGTGAAGAGAAGGCCCCGAGTCGGGAAGCTATGAGCTTCGGCAAGAAGTGCGGCAGTGGAGCTGGGTCAGGTTAGACGTGTTGGGCCAGGTCAACAGAGCTAGCCAGCGAGGATCGAGCACTTCTATGAAGGTGGACAATGGTATGGTATACAGGTAACCAAGATACAAGAGTGAGGCTCCAAGGATGCTATCAGCGCTAGATCGCGTAGTAGCCTGATGAGGCATAATTAGCCAATCAAGTACCCAGGAAACAGGTGTTGAAGATAATCAGCGAGTTACCCTATTTGGTGTAATGTACACGGATAATTAGCAACTATATTTTGTGTAGGGTACACCATAGGTATATATTGGATTTAGGGAGAAGATCAGTATACGTTTCTCATTTCTAAGACACAAGTCGCTATTGGCTCACAGTAGAGGGCTAACAAGGTCCCCTCTAGTTGTTATTTGCTCGAGGAAGGTCATAAGAGACCCACCGGAAGTCCCCTGATCGGGGTCGTTTGGAATTCGCATACTCACACAAGTCGCCCGTGTTTGGAACACTGTATTATTGGCACCTTGATAGTCACCCTCCAAATTAGCATGATAGTGATGCAGAATAGCGACTTGCAAGGTTTACGGAATCACTTATTTTATCGATCGATCAAGATCTGCGTCTGTTTGATCCACATGAGAATGA
>MIQA02008768.1:0-12013 GCA_001887855.2 Sclerospora graminicola | reverse complement strand
CGTCAGCACTGGCGGTTGCGCTCTCTTGATGGACCCTAGGGCGAAAGGTTAAAAGTCCGTCGAATAGGGAAACGAGGGGTAGGACTAGGGGTAGCTCATGGGTGGAAATCTTCACCGGGGAGCAGGATTGGCAATATACTTGAAGTTTGTATACTGTGACAGCTGGACCGAGAATAATCGATCGGCCAGCTAAACCAAAGATAATAAAGGGGTAAATCCAGTCGTGTATGTAATAGGGAATCCAAAAGGGAACTCCACAATCTTCCACAGTAGGCCAAAAAAAACGTTACCACACTTTCCAATAGAGATAAAATCGTGTTCAAAACACGGGCGACTTGAGTTGAGTATACGCGACGCAGCGACTCCCGGTCAGAGGACTTCCGGTGGGCTACTTTAACCTTCCCCGGGCAAACCAATAACAGCTAGAGGGGACCTTGTTAGCCCTCTGCTGTGAGCCAATGATGACTTGCGTCTTAGAAAGCGAAACGCATACTGATTTTTTATCCTTAGATCCAATATAACCTTTTTGTGTACCCTACCCAAAATAACCTGGCTGGATGGTTATATGCCTTACCTGAAATAGCGCGGCCAGCTAAAGCTAGATGGTTTTTGTGTACTGTAAACCAAATTGCTCGACCAGCCTGGATAGCTATCCACCTCGACCTGGACGAGACCTGGTCGCTGAATCCGACTCCCTCTTCGCAGCTGCCCATCTACCTCGGTGTTCCATCCGGCTACTACAGGGACATAACCTCCCCTGGAGCCTCTCATATGTCCATTTCTTGACCAATCCGCCCCTCGGCCACCCATGTCCACCATCAACGGCCATCCAGGATCACCTGGCTTTTCCAAAGCCAACCAGAGTTTAGAGTCGAAGTATTGAAAACGAGATTTTAGCCAGTGCATGGAACAAGTTGATGAAGCACGCCGAGAATCCGTAGCAGACAATCATGAAACAATCGTACAGGCGTAGAGCACAGCAAAAGCAACTATTTAGAGGCTTGCAGAGTAGCTAATAGTGGTTAACATTAATTAGATACGTCTTACTACTACACCATACCCAGACCAAAATGGTGCTACCCAAACCGAGTCGGCAGAATCCCATACTCGGGATACAAGTAGACAAAAGTAATTAACATCATTTTATACACTTTACATGTAGTCGAAGGGCAGACGCTGCAACACGACGACCGCTACCTCTTCTTACAGCGCAACGGTAGCGGAACCTCCACCGTCATAATGTGGTATGTCTGTTATGTGCTAACCAAGCTATCCTTTTCTCCTATTGACGTCATTTCTATCTCTATTTCTGCAGTGCTCAAGACGTGCATCAGCAACGTCGCGCTGCCATCAAGTACGTGCGGAAACAAAAACATAACGCATTGGGCAAACGTGAAGCTGGAATTCTTCGATACATTAATGGTCAGGATGTGAATGGAGCTTGTGCTGATTTCTTCTAGGTATTTAGCAATATTATTTGTTGATGTCACTCTGTCGCTGTCTACAACTGTCAGTACTCGAGACATTTGAAGAGCAAGGCCACTGGATTTTGATCGGACGTTTAGCTTTTATTACTGCACGACTCGCAATTTCGTCTACACTTGTCTTTTAGACCTTGTAACACCAGTACAAAACCTAAATACTGGCTGCCGTTTTACTTGTTGTGATTGGCGCTTTATAGCTAAGTGCGCAACTGCTGGATTTCCGTCTCTAGCTGTGATTTGTCCTGCTGAAACTGGTGCAACATCCACCGGAGCGACTGGACCTCCTGCTCTTATGCCTCCAGACTCTTTGTATGCTGCTGTTTGCTCACTTGACCTGCTCGTTGGACCAGCAGATGCATGTGATTTTCTTGAACAGGGGAAGGTGATTTGGGCGCAAATAACGGCTGCTGAGGGACCTGCGCAGTGAATAATCGTGCTCCTGTTTTTGGAGTAAACTGGGACTATAGCATTGCTAAAGAATTAGTCTTAGCTGTAGCCGAAGCCGTGACAGCCCCGGGCATCATTGAGACTGTTGGCAGCAATGTCGGAAGCGAGTCCACAACATGAAGCAGCGACGTAGGTGTCGTTAAGGGTACCCATCGAGGTCCGACGCGTCATCTCTTCATTCTTCCTTCTTTCGCTTCTTGGTACTACCGGTATTCTCACTAGTTAACGGCTCGGACGAGTTGTGCTTACCGAGGTTTGGTGGTTAGCGATATGGTTTAGCTTTGATCAATTTAATATTGGTAGATTTCAATAGACCTTGAAGACGCTGCAGTTCCTGAAGCAGCGAAGCGTAAAAAGCGCAATTCGATCGCTTTCTACTCCACACACAATCAACTCTTCCTCGGTCGACGGCATGTATAGTGATACCTTCACCAACGTCGAGTTCGGCAAGACTTCCGACGGTGCCACGCCATACATGTTAGCGAGTTTCTGCCGCCAGGACTGTTAATATTGATAAATATGGCGAACCTGTTTTTCCTTCAGGGGATTTTAGGGGAGAAGTAACTCTTTTGTTGCCATTAATGTGCTGCTCCGGCATTTACTGCTGAACCAATACAGTACCGTAAAAGTCGGATCCAGTGGGACACTTTTTTTCGTCGTAATCAAGTCAAAAAAAAATTTTGAGGTTTTTTGGGGTTATTGGGGTCCCCGTGACTTCCGGCTTGTACCTTCTAATAAACCTCGGCAGATTTTTGACATGTGGGTGGGGTGTCAACATTACAGATTGGTGGTGTCCCACTCGATCCGTATGTCCCACTGGATGCGACTTTTACGGTAAACCGTTTTCAGTCCTGATTTTGCTGCAAAGCCCACCCAACCCGGCGCCGGTTGAGGTAAAGGGTTGACTACCCAGAACTAACCAACTTTAAGCGGATAGTTGGACTATGACAGACCCCGGGGATGCACCCGGGGAGAGGAGAAGGAATTAACACTAAGGAGCTCAAAGGGGCTCATCAACAAAAAACATTAGATTGCAAGTCTGATGAGCTGAATGCCATGCCAATCGACGAAGTTGTTTTGGAATCTCAGCAAAGCAGAGAGGCTGAAGATGACCGGGAGAGCAGGGAGGAGTATATGCGAGAAGAAAGAGACAGTGGCTCCCTGATAGTCAGTGAGGACGCCTTGGATGAGAAGAAGATGGAGCAGGAAGATACAGCAGACCGGAGTCAAGCGGATGGAGCTAGTCTACAAGATACAGAGATGATTGATACCAGTGAGAAGTTGAAGGCGGAGAAACGAGCCATCACACCGGAATCACTGGCGGAGGTCTTAGCGCAAGAATTGGCAGATGCAACGCAAAAGAGGCCGAGGTTACAAACATAGCACGATCTCATGCAGCAGCTGTTTGAGGCCGTGTTTAGCCTCACACCTTCGGGGAAAGAAGAGAAGATGTTAGCTGACACGAAATTGCCGAAGATAACTGCGACGGAACAAGAAAGATTAATTGATTTGTTCGAGTTAGTTGTAGTTCGACAAAAGCAAGATTGGCAAATTTGGAAACAAAAGGTCCAAGAGGCGTGTAGGATTTTGCTAGGACAAAGCAATCTTTGGAGAATATTCTTGCAAAGCTTATTGGGAAAAACAAGATGGAGGTTGCTTCAACAAAAGACGAAGTCTTAACCGACTGGATCCACAAAGTCACTGGGGAGAAGGAAGAAAAACCACAGAGTCTGAAGCACAAGGATGATTTTCTGTTTAACAAGGCACACTATAATCAAGCAGAGATTAACATGCTTTACAAGGTGTGCAAACGTGAGGAAGCACAAGGACTGGATGGAAAAGTGCGCAAAGGCACAGCACAAGAGTGGAAAATCGTAAAAGGGCTCGCGGAAGGGTCGATTGTAGCAAGATATCTGCCGCCTTTTTTATGGAATATAATGACGAACGCTCAAAGACTGAGGCTAATACTGACCATCAGAATGCAAGTTGAAGGGTGTTTAAGCATGGATATGAAAGGAGAAATACCTATTAAGGGAGTTTTTCAAAGTACAAAGAGTATTCAAGAGAGTATTGCGATGGCAGCGACAGCACGTGGGATCACGCAAGGCAAACTGTGGGAAATGTTGGCAAAGGTAAAAAGAATTAGTTATGACTGTTCAAATCATCGCTTAAATTTTCATTTCTACACGCGGGAGGCAGCAAGAAACTTTGATAAGGTGGAAGTACCATATCATAAACACATTCACCACCTAACAAATGAACATGCACCGGAACAAGAGGACATAGACACTTCTGTTTGGAAGCGACAGGGGTATCACTCAAGGGGAATCATCGGGACACAACAAGTGTATACCTTATTACTTAGGAATATCTCTCGAAACATCGACATTTTAAAAATAAATGCTTTCCTCGAGGCTCAGGTACAAACTCCATTAAGGCTACAGGAAATGGATCAGGGCGGTCCCTTAGCAGCGTCGTCCCTTGACTGGGAACTGAGGATTGCGGCAGGGGATGTCCGAAGGCGCTTGAAGGGATCAGAAGAATATTTTGGTGTGGCATAATGTTGTTAGTGGAACATCCCGCGACCAGAGGAAGACGGCATTGTTTAAGATGCGAGGAGGTCGGATATCGGATGCGGGGATGTCCGACCTCTGAAAAAACACTACGAGAAGAGCACTGCATCTGGGTGTCGGTGGAGGATGTGAATCTGATTACTGTCCCGCCACCGACTTTTACCAGCATGGAAGAGTTACTACAAGAAGTCACGGATTTCGGCGAAGTACAACACAAGGAAAAAGACACAGAACCGCCATTAGTAGGTAAAAACGAAAGTCTAACGTCCAACACAAACGCACCAGACGTGGCCTCAAAAACCACGAGACCAGAAGAAGAAGAGGGGGAGACGAAGGAAGCAGACGGACACCAGCAGGAGAAAAAACACGAGGAAGCGCTTACACCCCCAATCCAGCAAAAGAAAGAATGGGTCGAAGTCAAAAACAAAAAGAAAAAATCAACAGAAAGATGTGGAATAGCAATAGGAATGCATGTAAAAAATCAGGTATAGAAAAAGAAAGAGTAACCAAAAGGATGGAGGAGGGGCGACCAGAAGGGGTGAAAACTAACGAGCAGCAGGGGAGAATAGCGGGAACTATCGCAAAACAAGATGAAAGCAAGGGGCATCCAGAGCCGGATCACGAACCAGAAGAGCGATCGGACGACGAAAAAAAAGACCAATCTGGGAACCACTAAAAGCACAAGGTACTGATAGGAAATCGAGTGAACAAGGAGTGACGGTGAAGGATAAACAGATCGAAAATACTGAACTTCAAATTCAGGAAGCAGCGGCCAAGAAAAGCATAAAGTTATTGGTGGCACAAACGAACAAGGATGTTGGCCCGTTATCCTGGTTCACGTGGAAGACAGAGGGGATAGACGAAACACCGAAATGGAATCTGCCAGACGCGATGATTATGATGGGACTGCAGTTAGTGCAGACTCCTGCAACAGGAAACTGCCAAGCGTATGGTGTAGTACAGGCGCTGATGAACTCAAATTTAGCAGACGGCATCAAGACATTAGAGAGCGGTGCGGCGAGCATAAAGGAAGGAGGCGTAGCAAGGGCCAAAATGGACTTTGCGATCAAGTTTCCGCCGGATATCAGGAAACAGACATTGAGAAGGATAGGAAGGGGCTATATAAAATGCCAGCCCAGACTACAGAGAAGGAGTTCCGTAAGTATCTAGAGGCATATAGGGCAAGTGCGTCAGAGGTGAGCAAGGTCATAGGGGCGGAAACATGGGGGAGTAATGATACTCTAAGCAGTATAGGTACGTTCCTACAACGTGACATTTTTGTTATCAGTAGGGATGCAGATTTTGGGACTTTAGAAGCAATACATTACGCGCCTGAGACGAGGATCTACAAGAAACGAAAGTACGCAACGTGTGGGGAATACCCGATTACGAATGGCAGCTGTATTCAACGGGTCACGACTTTAAAAGAGAAAGCTGGAGCGGATACTAATAAACTTTCGATTGTACTACACTTCCAACAAGCGCACTATCAGGCATATGCGCACGGCTGGCGACGGGAGGGAGCGGACAAGACATCACAACAAGAATCAGATGTAGACATGGCGGAGACGACTACAGAAACGCAGGTAGCTTGCTATGAGGGGCCAGTTTGCCAAGAAACAGAAGGTGAGAGCATTGAAAGGGAGCAAACACTGACAAATGAGGGGCAGCCAAGGGTTAAGGAAACAGGGGAACCAGTATGTCATTCTTGAGGAAGAGAAGAGTCGGAAATACATCACGTCTTCCGCTGGCAAATGGATACACTGATACGTCAAGGTTCACAGCCAGCAAGAACGCTACTAGACTTTTTACATGCTAAGGTCACATGGAGGTCACAGGACGAACAAGTTAGGCTGTTGGAAGCGGACCTAACTGACAGCCTCACGCGGGCGGCGGTAGCACAATATTACGACGCACCTGAGAAGGAGTTAGTCTTGTGGTACAATCACTTGAGAGGGGTAGCAGTATTAGAGGCAGGACAAGATACCCATACCAGCCAGTCGGGAGAGGACAGTCAGGTTTCGGAGTATACGGATAAAGGAGATAAGCAGGAGGAAATCCCGGAGAAACCAGTTAAGCCGAGGAAGCGGAAGAAGCGCACAGGGGACGAGTGGATAGGGGGCCTGGAAGGGCAAACCGCGGGCAGGAAGAATAACCCAAAACAGCAGTTATCCAGTCACAAGAGAATTATACAATGAATTGACATTGGCGATTAAAGAGGGTAAGGAACTACACGTAGATAATCAAGGTTGGAAGAAGGCGTGGAATGAAATGGCAGAAGCATGGAGGATACAACAAGGAGCAGTCGTGCCGAAAGTCGAAGCATCGACAGAAGAGTGGAAAAAATCATTGGAGGCGGACAGGGACGCGATCATGCATTTAATCGGACACTTCACACACCCTCATAAGCTGTTGGAACTATTTCATCAATACATCTTTGGTATTTTGGCTCGGGACTGGAGGAAACAGTGTTGGGAGGAGGTGATATCACTAGGGAAGAGAGAGAAAGTATCTCCAGTAGCAGCGAGTGAAATCAAGGTGTGGGAAGAACCAGTTCACATTCTACAAAACGAGAAACAGAAGGAAAAGGTAAGGAATAGTGCCAACGAATGGGTAAAATTACGTAGAGCGGCATATGGCCAAAATGCTTTGGTTAAGCTCTGCGCCCCCAAACGGCGAAATCAGGTAAGTAAAATCCTTATTCTGGCCCACATTTATGGGGCAACAATTGTGGCTATGGTAGGGCAAGACGCGGCATTGGATGATACCATTGTGGTAAAGTTAAAGCGACGCATACAAGCTATGAAGGTAAATGTGAGATATAAAGAACTCATTACTAACTTTGAAACGTCAACAGGCACAGAGTGGGCCCAACTCCATCACTTCATGTTGTCAGTAGTTACTAGCGAGCAGGAAGCAGAGGGCGCAACAAAATCTTCGAAGCCAGACTCGCTGGCGGTCCACTATTAAGGGCTATGCAGTCGACAGCGCAGGGGACTCGTTTTCCCTTCTCCAGAAGCAAATTAGAATACCTGCCGTCATATATGCAAACACATATAAAGCGGGCACACAAAAGTGGAAATCACAGAAAAAGCTACGGGAACAAGAACAGAAGTGCAATTCAGAACGATTCTCACTGATTATCCAGAACGTACGAGGCTTCACTCCAGGACGGAGACACGATTGGATGCGAGCATGGACCCGATACCACGGGCACTCGGTGGTAGTTGGAGTACCTATTCAGGAAACGCACGTTACTTCACTGGACGAAGCCTTAACCCTAACGAGGATGTGGGTAAGGGCCAACCAGCATCAAGATGACACACAACGACTAGCGTTTTGGAGTATTGGGACGGACCGCACAGGCGGATTGGGGATCATGGTTTTTCCAGAATACTGTCACCTAATATCCCCCTGGAACGAACACTTATGGAATACCAGATCAATTGGCATTTGTTTTGGACAATGGCATATTGTCAACATTTACGGCCCGGCAGACTCAGGAGCAAGCCGTGCACAATACTACACAACACTAGATGAATGGTTTCTGACAACGACGGATTTTACGATTTTATGTGGCGATTTCAATTGCGTGGAGGATCCGATGCTGGATCGGAACGGGACAATGAAACAGATGAGAACTGAGTGCGAAGAACTATCGGCTTTACTACAACGACGACGTCTACAAGATTCACAACTTGTTCAATATAAGTATGGATGGAGAAAAATCTCTCAGTGGAAATACCGTATACATTTTAATCGGCAAGTCGACTGGACCGTTTCTATGTCTTAGAAGAACAATTTACGAAGGTGATATGAACTCAAGTGAAGCACCCACAGATCCCGTCGGACCATGAAGAAGTCAAGTTAACTATGCAGCAAGATGTAGAGAGTCCGAACAAAACAAAAAGACATGCACCGGCACTCTACCCCATTATATGGGCAGAGAAGCGACGCAGTAAAGGAGGAGATACGGCAGCAGGCTCAGTTAGAAGGTGCCGCAATCTTGGAAGGAGCAAACATGTGGGACGACAGATTACGTGTGTGGAAATCGGCGATCAAGTCGGTGAAAACGCGACAAGCTAATAGGAGAAGACGAAAAGTGCAGCGACTACGGATGTTACTCTTTGACAATGTCCTAAACAGACAGGACTATATGGAAATAGACTGTGCGGAATTATGGAGACAAAACCGGTGGAGGATGGTACGAAGATACCATAGATCACCAGCTACCGTAAGATGGTTATTTCGAAGGACTTCTGTTTGGGAATCTAACCAAACGGTGTCAAAAATTACCTTACCGGGACCTGGAGCAGATTTTAAATTGGCGTCGATTGCGGATAAATTTGCAGCGGGATGGAAGCCCATACTAGGGACCTCACACCGAACAGTGGAGAAGTCAGATCTGAAATTCAAGTTGGAGAGGTTAGCAGCGTCTCAACACTTTCCCCAAGTAACAGATGCAGAAAATGTGAACCTATTAGCTCCAATCGAGGCGGTAGATATTCTTCAAGCAGTAAAAGGGATCGAGCGGAGGAAGTGTGCGGGAGAAGATGGATTCAATAATGATTTATTTAAGGACTTTGTTGGAGATATGATGGAGGACCTAATGGCGGTATTCAATGACGTGTTACGTGGTGGCGATCCTCCAGTTTCCTTTTACAAAGCGATTATAATCCCTTTGCGGAAAAAAGGAGATTCGGAAAACGCAATGGACTATCCACCGATATCGCTGCTGCAGACTAGTTATTAGGTTTTCTCTAAGATCATGGCAAGACGATTGCAAACCTTCTTGGCATGGTTGATAGGGGAATCGCAGCAAGGATTAGTTCACGGTAGGAGAATGGACCGGTCTGTTATGATGATGATGGCGATATTAGAGCGCGGAAAACGAAACAAGGTGACTGAAGCTGAAGATAGTGAGAGTGTGCTACTACTGGACTTTGCGAAGGCCTAAGACACGGTCGACAGGGCCTATTTACTGCAAGTTTTACGAAAATTTGGTTTCTCGCTGGCTTTTATTGATTTAATGGACAAACTACACGAGAAGACGACAGCGCAATTTTTGGTGAACGGACAGCTATCACAGGAAATGGAGGTTATATCCGGAATCCGGCAGGGATGTCCACTAGCCCCATTGCTATTCATCCTAGCGGTAGAACCACTAGAGATAGCCCTTCAGATGACTGAGACATTACAAGGTATCACCATAGGCACTGGTACTGACGCATATGATCACCTCTTTTCAGGGTTTGTAGACGATTCTACAATTTTTCTTAAAAGAGCGGGACAAGTGGAGACAGCATTGCAAGTCGTACAGGCATTTGGAGAAATCTCGGGGCTTCGGGTACAAATGAAGAAATGTGTCCATATCTTTTTAAACAAGGTAGAGCCAATACCATCGTGGTGCGGAATCCCAGTTCTACAGGATAACCAGGCGAAGCGTTATCTAGGCTACGAGATTGGGGACGACAACCTTAGTGAGCGTAACTGGGTACACCGGTTAAGGGCGGTAAAACGGCGACTAATTACAGCAGCGAAATGTGACACATCGGTGATTGAACGAGTCCAACTATTTAATGCTGTGGCCTTACCTGCGATTTTGTTCACAGCGAAGGTTTTCCCGCCGAACCAGGAAGTGGTAAAGAAATTCATAGGGTTCCAAAAGCGTTTCATTTGGAATCCAACCAAGGAGGAAGGACCGACAAAACACAAAATGTCGCCAAACTTAGTCTATGCCCCCAAACACGCCGGGGGATTCGGTCTAATTTCCATACCACTGGCCATCCACATTCAGTTTGTGAAAGAAGCGGCGTGTTGGATGATTGAGCCAGCAAACCGGTATTCACTGGCGTGGCGCATATACAGTATCTTCTTTCGATTCGCGAGGGCTGGAGAGTTCCTAACTCCATTAACCAGACAATTCGACATAAGGACGGTACACCGAAGAAATGTTTGTGGGTTAAACTTACGTAATCTCAATTTTTTAGGGCCTGAGCAAGCGGAAGAGGAAACGATCCAAAGGTACGTAAAGACATACTTACCGCGGGAACTAACACATATCCAAAGAACAGAAATGTTTCCTACAACAGCAATTAGAGACGGTGACACAGTAACCACTAAGTTGAGTCGAGAGGAACCACCGTGGCACAGTGCTATGTCTGAAGAGATCCAAGCATTCTGGGGGACCTTTTAGTGGTGGAATAACCCGTGGATATTAGAAGCGTCACAGATGATGGTTCCATCTCGAAAGTACGATAAATTGAGAAGGTTCCTATCCGCGTGTTGAAAATACACCGCACCGGGTTGAATACCTTTTCTTGGACGGCACGCATTAAAGACAATGGGGGACACACTAAGGCGAAAGTGCTCCGTTGGTTAGTGACGGTGATTCTTTGTTCGCCAAGGGTATGCGTCGGGCAACACATTGCTCAAGATCCTACAATACAAATAATAGCGTGCCCAGCCAAGCTACGACAAGTATGTTGGACCACAAGAGGCAGGGGGTGGATCACGGGACGCGATGTTATCACGGGTGAAGAGTGGAGTTACATGCAATTACCGGATGGCTTTCTCTGGATCGTGGATTCGTCACGAGATCGAAGTCTAGTGAATGATAAGGACATGGAGGGCGTTAAGTACGTAAGCTTCAAGGCGAACCCGAGGGTGCAAGACCATGCAACACAGGTTAAGGAGATCGTTCAGAGATTTGTATTATAACTACATTCCCGAGTCACTAAATGGAGTTTTGGAGAACTTGAACAGGAAAATGAGCGGGAGACATGGGGACGAGCAGCTCAAGACCAATCAATACAGGAATTTTGGCGTCATGGCAACATGTTGACAGATTATCAGACATGGGTTGTCTATCGAGTGGCCACTCACCAGCTCAATGTTTACTAGGGTACGAGGTCGATAACACCTGCCGCCTCGATAAGGAGTGTAAGGCAGAGGGGAAAGAGGTCACACATATTGTGTGGGGGTGTAAGCGGGCCCTATTCTTTTGGGCCCGGCTTAAAAGTTATTGGCTGGTTTGTTCCGCTGGAGACGGTCCTGTTATTCAAGGAGACCATAGCCCAACGGAGAGCGCCACCAGTCTCTCCAAAATTCAGGAAGCGAATTACGGAAAGATGTGATATGCAAGCTGACGGCTGTATGAAACAAGTTCCAAGACTGTGGTGGTCAATTTGGTCAATTGGAATAGCATGGATTTGGAGGATGCGCAATTTAGTGGTGTTCCAACAGGAGTGATGGAATCCATACAAATTCAGGGAGTTCATGACGAGGGAGCAAATTAGGGCAGTGGCAGAATACGAGAAGAGAAGAACCGACTCACGAATACAGGGTATGCAACTACAGATATGTTTGGAATGTCTGATGGAAGTCGATGGAAATCTCAAGGTGCGTCAGACCGCAGTATCACCTGATTACAAGCGGACGACGACAAGTTTTGAGAACATTACACAAGAAATTCACACATTTATCGTAGCTAATAGTAATTAAGACTAA
>MIQA02008764.1:0-14314 GCA_001887855.2 Sclerospora graminicola | reverse complement strand
GGAAGCAAATACTGGGAAGGAGCCATCGAGTAGTAAGTAAGGTAACGTTGCGGTCTAACCTTAACGAATTTGTTCATTTTCACGAGGTAGAGAAGGTAACGACTCAAGAAAACGGAGTGTTAATGGCACCCATCTCGGAGGAAGAGATAATTGGAGCAATCAAGAAACTGGAACGTAGAAAAGCAGGGGGTCAAGATGGCCTTAACAACGACTTTTACAAAGACTTCCGGGATGAGCTCATAGAAGACCTACTAGGGGTGTACAACGACATCATGAAAGGAGGTATGCCTCCCAACTCTTTCAAAGAAGCAATAGTAATCCCTCTCAGGAAGAAAGGAGATTCTCCAGATGCGATGGACTATAGACCTATTTCGCTTTTACAGACCAGTTACAAGATTCTGGCGAAAATTCTGGCGCAGAGGCTACTTGGAAAGTTGATAGGGGATTCGCAACAAGGTTTTGTACGAGGACGAAGAATGGATAGATCAGTCATGATCATGTTGGACATATTGCAAGGGGCTAGGCAGGTCATCGGAGCATCGCCGGAGGAGAGCCCAGGCGTCCTATTACTGGACTTTGCCAAGGCGTATGATACTATTGACCGAGGGTATCTGATGGTCGTGCTGGAAAAGTTCGGGTTTTCTAATGGATTTATAGCCCTAATGAGAGCGTTGCACGACGGGACTACGGCCAGATTTCTGGTTAATGGAAAGTTATCGGAGGCGATAGAAGTCAAGTCGGGTATTCGACAAGGATGCCCATTGGCTCCTCTGCTTTTTATCTTAGCAGTGGAACAGTTAGGCCGGGCGATGACACAACATAAAGATCTTCAAGGAATAAACATTACAGGCAGCGAAGGTACCGTCTATGAGCATAGGTTTTCGGCGTTCGTGGATGATTCCACGATTTTCTTCAGACACGGATATCAAGCTTCGGCGGCGTTAGAGATGGTATGCCAGTTCGGGACTTTGTCCGGCTTGAAAGTCCAACCAGCCAAATGTAAATTTATATTTTTGGAAAGTAAACCGGTATGCACGAAGTGGGAGTACATACCGGTATTGCAAGAAGGTGAAACAGCCCGGTACCTTGGCTATCAGATAGGTATCGGAGACACCGGGAGAATCAACTGGGAGGATAGGATCAGGGCGATTCAAAGAAGGTTACTCACGGCGGCACAGTGTGGTACATCAGTGCTTGAGCGGGTGACACTGTTTAATGCGATCGCCATTCCTGCAATTATGTTTTCGGCGAAAATGTATGCGCCGCCACAAGATGTTCTGCAACGATTGATTCATATGCAGAAACGCTTTATCTGGAGACATCAACTTACGGACGAACCAAGCAGACACAAGATGTCCCCAGCTTTGTTGTATACACCAAGGGCAGTAGGGGGTTTGGGGCTAATATCAATTCCCATAGCCATACACACCTTACTGGTCAAAGAAGCGACATGCTGGCTACTAGAGTTCGTGGATAAATACTCGCAGGCGTGGAGAAACTGGGGAGGTTTATGTTCAGCGCACAATGGTAACGAGTTGCTAACACCTGCAGAAAGACGTGTTGCACCCTTGCACAGAGAGGCCTGGCCAACTCAAAAGAGGACAAAGGAACAGATGAGACAAATGATAGGCCCGGAGAAGCAGGACATTGTGAGGATTCACAGGTACGTTCAGCATTGGATGCCCTTAATATTAACAGAATGTGAAACACAGGTCTCACAGCCGAGTAAACCGGTTGGCCGAGGACAAGTAGTCACAGTAACAGTCGATGTTGACGCATGTGGATGGCACAAGTGTATGCCAAAACATATTCAAGCATTCTGGGGAACGTATCTATGGGCAGATAACCCGTGGATACGGGAAATTTCTGGGTATGCATTGTCAGGGATCAAGTATGACCGAATACCAAGACACACCATCCTGGAGCTGAAGATACAAAGGATAAGTCAATCCAGGTTCCAATGG
This sequence comes from Sclerospora graminicola, assembly GCA_001887855.2. Lineage (NCBI taxonomy): Eukaryota > Oomycota > Peronosporomycetes > Peronosporales > Peronosporaceae > Sclerospora > Sclerospora graminicola. The sequence continues at coordinate 12,350 of MIQA02008764.1, read as the reverse complement.
ACGGTACAAGGCGATACTAAGGGACATACAAGAGCGAAAACACTACGATGCTTGGCTATCATTATTCTATGCTCGCCAAGGGTAGGCATTTGGGGAAACAATAAGGCAACCACCGCCTATCTCGGTATGGAATCCCGATGAAATACTCGCAAAAGTCAAGTGGAATCAGGAATCAACCCACCTGGTAAGAGGTACATGCCCGGACACTGGACGAGAGATCCGGTATAAACAACAACAAGATGGATTGTACTGGATAAATTGCGACTTAGTGGAGGAACAAGATGATCCAGACAACATCAGAAGGGTGGTCTTTGAGGCAAATCCACTTCTTCATGCGGTGCCGTGGACGGTACAGGAAAAAAACCAGAGTCAGGCGGTGAGCTATCGAGTAAGGCGGTCGTTCAAGGCTCTGTATCAACATTACGTGGCGCAACCATTAAGACGCATTATGGATAAGTGGACGGCAAAATGTGCGTCCGACATAGTGGTTTTCGAGTGGCTAGAGCAATCACCAGAAGGACTTTGGAATCACAGACACATGTTAACGGACTATCAAGCTTGGACAATATATCAAGCGGCTACAATGCACTTAAACGTCTTCTATGACGGCTATGATTCGGCGCGGGGTGTGCAATTGACTCAGAGTGCACATCGCCGGGGAAAGGAATATCACATATTATGTGGGGGTGCCGAAGAGCCCAGGATTTCTGGGCACGACTAATCAGTCATTGGTTTGGCGACAGAATTGATTTATCTCTCGTGGAGGCTTTTCAAAGACATTGTATGACCAGACACCCGCCGCCCATAGGGAAACATTTGATGATGGAGTTAGTGAAACGATGCGGGGAACAAGCCGAGGAATGCGCGGAAAGTTTTCAACGTGTCTGGTGGGGAATTTACTCTATCGGCATCACGACACTATGGCAGATGAGAAACGACAGAGTCCATAAAGGGATAAAACGGACGTGTAGGGAGCAGACAAAACTAATTTGGAGTAGAGCGATTGAACAAGTACAAGCTACAGCAGAATTTGAGGCCAAGGGGCAACACACCCGGGTGCGCGGAGTCCAATTACAAGTGTGTATAGAAGTGTTTACAAGCAGCGACGGGGGCATCACCATGATCAGCGTAGAATAAGACAGTCCCGACAGCGGACTACTCAGCGAGATCAGACAGAAGTCTTCAGAATGTGCTTAGGCAATTCGTGACAGCTAATAGTGACTAATGACTAAATAGACTGTACTTTAAAAAAAATGTGATCGGAGCGCAGAAAAACTATTTTAAATCAATTTAGCTTGGGTGTCAAAACTGTATACCTCTTTAATTGTAGTATGTTTTCAGATCAGACAATATTGGCGTGGAAGGGAAATGTTTAATTAAAAAAAGGGATCGGTTATTCAGCCCCCACCTTTTTGTTAACCAGCCCCCACCCCCCAATTTTAGCCTCCAACCCAAATAAAGCCCCCACCCCAAAAAAATCTATTGGTCAGAATGTCACATATCCACTTCCCTTTCATCGAACTCATGAAAAAATATCTAATGACGTCACGGTTTCTATAAATTTTGGACTTGTAAATCTACTGCTTCTGCATCTACTACTTATTCTAAAACTACTGCTTCTATATCTGCTCCACGTGTCCGCACTTGCACAGGATCTTCGCATGCGACGTAATTTGTTAGCTCCGCTACGTTTTCTGTAACAGTACAACATCGGGACTTATAGTAAATTCATCAACAAGTTAGACAATACAATACATGCAACGAATTCTTCAACGTACAAGACTGATATAGGCCTTTTCGTATAGACCTGTCACATGGGGTTCAAGTGGGCCAAGTACAGTTATCGGCGCATTTTGCTTGCACTACCAGGATACCTATGGCTGTATGTGCGCCATGTTCTTAATTTTTTGCAATCGAACTCCGTCAAATCCTCGAAGGTGAAGAATTATTTGGGGGTGGTGGCTAAATTATTTGGTGTGGAGATTGACCAAAAATTCGGGGGTGGAGGCTGACCAATCAATTTTTTGGGATGGAGGCTGACCAATCAAAAATTCGGGGGTGGGGGCGCTGGTTAAAAAAAGGGGGGGGGCTGAATAACCGATCCCTAAAAAAACATTCTCAAATAAACTGGTCGAATGCCAAAAATGATTTTTGGATTCAAGCAGTCTTTGTAAACAACCAAACCCATTGCGTAAATCAGTAAACATGTGGTTTTGATAGCTGTGAACGTCTCATGTGCCCAGGTTTACGATTGCTCTTGCAAGTCAAAAGTAATGGTCATTTTCCATTCGAACGCACCAAAGCGTGTCCAGGAATATAAAGCCGAATGGGATTTAGAGACATCCGCTAAGGTCCCGATGTCGTTTTGGATGAAACAAAATTTCCTTCAATCAGCATTGATTAGATTTCCATACGGCCAATAAGCACGCCCCAGACGATGCTTATAAACTTCTGGACAGAGGAACTACAGTTCTTAATTACTTCGGTATAAATACTAAAGCGACGTCCCCAGTGGCTACGGGTATGTTTTTACTAGAAATGGCTATATCTAGTAAACAAAATACAACAATCCTGTAATTGCAGTTCTGAAATAAATGGATCAGGGTCTTCCAGACCCCAACAACACGAGAATCACTGCGGTAGACGGAAGGCACGGATAATATCATACAGGCTGGAATTTCTAGTGTTTTTTTCAAGAAATACAAAATGAAATGTCCGGTTAAGCAAAGCTACGGTGGATTTTGTGCATAATCTTTTCAAGTTTCAAGTTAGGAAATTTTAGTTAAAGCATTTTAAACTTTATATACTATTATATACTTTGTTTTTAACTAAGCGATTAGTCAGCGCGACGCGAAATACGGCACTTCCTCGTCACATTTCGGTTTGGTACTAACACACCAAACGTGTCTCCGCACTAACCGGTTTAGATGTGCGGACTAAACAAGCTAATTTTCGACAAGTTATGAGTCCAAGGTTCACGAGGCAGATCGCGTTAAACAATTTGAAAACAGATGGCTAGGTTAAGTCCCGGGGCAACAGGGTGAAAGTTACTTATCGCGGTGTTTTCGTGTCACGACTACTTTAAAGATTTTTGCTATCGTCACGCTAGACTTCAAGTTCTCGTTTTTTTACGCATACATTGTATAATAAATTTTCTAGTATAGCTTGTGGAACAGTGGTGTTTTTTACGTGATAAACCACTTAATTTTTCTCGGTTTTGTTCTCGTGTTTTACGTGAATTGCTACGCACATGTTCGTGATTTTACGTGAACCGCTGTGTATTATTTCTCGTGATTTCTTCGGACAAAAATGGAAGAGGAAAAGGTCAAACACTTGGCTGCTGAGGGGCAAGCTTTGAGGGAGAACATGAAGGAGCAGAAAGGCTGGCTTACTGCAATGGAAAAAGAGTGTTCGCAAGGGTCCGCTTTCAGTACGTTCCCGGGATCTCAGAAGGGACCTCAGCTGGGTCGACCGCAAGTCGTTTTAATAAAACATTGCAAAACTATGAAGCGTTTGGCAAACGCCTGACAATAAATACCCGAGGCACCGAAGATGGCGCAAAAAGGGGTGGTGTCTTTCGCGCCGGTATCGGTTGTGCGCGACAGAAAAGATAACCACAAGTTCTGCCATAGGGTGTGGTAGAGGGGCGCCAACAGTAGGGCAGCAGGCAGGATATTCTAGAGAGGTTAAAATACCCAGATTATCCATACCAAATTTTTCGAGCAAAGAGTTATACCCAGCTTTAGCCTCTGGCTTCAAGCAGTGGACCATCTTTTCATCGAGGCGCTAGATGTAGCGGAGATTGCCCTCCGTTTGACCGTTTGAATGCGAACAAATTAAGTGAACATCTAGAGGCAGTTGCCGCCAGCTATTTTCAAGCTATTGTGGGTATCTGATGTCAAATCTCGTAGACACTGTACTTCGTTCTGGATCAGATGCATCAAGCGGCAATGCTTTTCGCTGCGGAAAATGACCCAAGACAGTCCTGGACGGAGCCCTTTTTCTACCTTGTGACCCTCGCACGTGATACTTGCTCGAACGAGCAGCTTACCATGGAGAATATCGTCAAATATGCGTCCCCGAAATTGAAATTGGTACTTCTTGTACTGTATAATCCAAGCCGTCAATATTACTTACAACATGCGGAGGAATTGATTGCCCGGGCACAAGGGATCCATCAAGAGGGACCAAGGACGAAAAGGCCCGGAAGATTTAGAATATATGCGGTCGTCAAAGTATCAAAACGTCTTCATCTGACCGGTTTTTCTTCACCATGTGTCTGCTGGTGGACTGGGGATTGAATCCGTACAAACGTAAAAGGATTTGCTATTGATGGATCGGATGGGTATATTCGTATTTATAAAACTTAAAAGGACTTGCTATGGATGTAGATCGGAAGGGTATATTCGACGCGAATGACCGTAACAAGACCGAAGAAACAGGTCCAAAAGGGGTGGAAACAGGTGAAGGACGAGCGATGCAGGAACGAAACATTGTTCGTCTTGGCCACCACTGAAGAAGAAAATGTTACGTCGGGAGAATGTGAAATTTTCGACGAAGACCTGTGTGCGATGAAAGCCTTTTGGTAGGTGAGGTGACAAAAATGAGAGTTTAGCCTTCCCGGATGAAGGGGCGCTGCATGTGGAAAAGATCGGAAGAGTAACACAAAAGAGTGTATCGAATGAGGGTGCATGCATCGTTTTAACTGTTGTACGCTTTGCGCCGAACCTGTCAAAGAACCTGATTTTACTTGGCTACGTGCGCAAGCAAGGCTGTGTGCTAAAAGATAACGGAACAAAATATGCAGATGATGTTTTGCAACAAAGTTCTCTTTCAGGTGGCAGTGTTTCGGTATGCTTTTGTTGAAAACTTACGGGCAAACCGACAAATAGAGGTAGCAAAAAAATTTGCGAGCATGGTAATGAATTTGTCAAAGGAAGGGGCGCATGATGATGTGCAAGAAGGCACGTAGCATCACTACCACGAACGTCTAGGGCTTCTGGCATACGACTCAGCCGAAAGGTGCCAAAGACCCCAGATCTGGAATAAAGATGACAATTTTTTCGCGGCCGGACTGCCTCACTTGCACCGAAAGGAAAGCGGTCAATTCGAGGAGTCAAAGGTTGACAGTAGAAGAAACCCTCCAATTGATCGAGTCGTTGGATTGATTTGTAGCACCTTGAGGGTGTGAAAACCGTTTTCTGGTCTTTTCGTTGACCATTTTTTCGAATTATGTGCGCATTTTCGCTGCTCGATCAAAAGATCTATGAATATTTTTTTGTGTGGTTCGAAAACAAATTCCACTGCAGAGTGCATGTCTTACAAACGGATGGTTGCGTCAAATACAGAAACGTCGACCTGTTCTGCAACCAAACTGGTGTGTCACGACAGATTACCGAGACAAGCAGTCCAGTCTCGAATGGCAAAGCAGAGCGCATGAACCGAACCATTTTCAACATGGTTCGGTGGATGATCTTTGGCTCTGGGGTAGCTCTTGTGTATTGGTTGGAAGAGGCTTAGTATACTACCTAATTAATCAACCGCCGTCCGAAGAGGTCAAACCCCGGCAAGGCCTCGCCTATTTAAATGTTAACAAATAAAACGACGAGTGTGGGCAGCATCGTTGTTTTTGGGTCGCCGTGTACAGTCTGGCGAGACCCGAGGAAGTATTCTCTCGCAAAGCATGCCGAGAGGGCCCTAATATTAGGGGAAAACGATGAAACCAAGGGGTATAAGGTGTTAATCATGAAGGACAGGGTTGTAACTACAACCAGACATGTGGGTCAGATTGAGACGCTCATCGAAGACGTCAGTAAACAAATATCTCGCACTCTCGAATGCGAAGATGAGGTCGAGTTGGAGAACCTGTTCAGGAAAGAGAAATTGTGGAAAAACGAAAGGGGGTTCAAGAAAAGATGAGAAGAGGGCTCCGGATAAGGCCGAATCGAGAAAGTCCGGGAAGAAAATTACAAAAACCCGAATACTACACCTCTTGAAAAGAAGAAACAGAACAAGAAGAAAGCAGAAACCCGGCGGAAGAAAACACGGAGGAGCACGAAAAAAGTGTGGACAAGTTGAAGACGCACAAGATAAGGTTCCTCAGGAAAATGAAAAAATGCATTACGCTTTCGCGGTCGTGGATTTGAAAGGTCCCGGAATTTGAAACAATGCGTCGGTGCCTGATCCGACGAGATATCGGCAGGTACACAACAGTAAAAACTTTGACCGGTGGAAGAAGGCGGAAGGAGACGAACTATAAGTCCCTGGAAGAAGTTGGGACATGGGAACTAGACCAAAAATCCGAACGAAAGACCCCACTGGCTACAAAGAGGGTTTATTAGAAAAAAAAACCAAGGCAGATGGAACGATCGATCGCTACAAAGCTCGGCTAGTTGTCACATGTGTTCGGGGAGGACTACCTATTGTTTCACTGCAGTTATGAAAATCAACAATTTGAAAGTCATTTTGGTGAAGTCACAAATATGCCACGTACCTGCGCAACATGGAGATGTCCCTAGCGCGTACCCAAGGGCACAAACAAAAGATGAGTATGAAATACATCTGAGTATACCGTATGGAGGTGACGATTGAACAATTGGAAAAGTTAGGTGTTGATACGAAAAACGATTTGTTTCTGAAGTTAAAACGGAATTTATATGGGCTAAAGCAAGCAGGAAGGCTATGGTACGAGCTTCTGCCGAAACCTATGCTATGAATGGGTTTCGCCAGTTTTTTGACCGACACCTGTGTGTCCGTACGCGCGGCTTCAGCATGGACAGTACTGACAGGAGTATACATCGATGATTTATTGGTGACGGGAACCTGTGAGAATTAAGTGGATTTTTTTTAACGAAATGGATGTCCTGGATCTAAACGATCTTGGAAAAGTTGAAAAGCTTCTGGGCTTGAGAATCGGAGGAGGTTCAATTGAAGGCTACCATATAGACATAGAAGCGACTATAAATGAAATGTCGGAAATACATGGCCTGGTAGACGCAACTAGCGTGAGAACACTGAAGAAATGGATCCAAAAATTATCACGATTTTCAACAGAAGGTCGACGGACCTACGGTTAAATTTTACTTTTTTTGGAAGTTTGTAATGGGTGGCTAGGTGTACACGCCATGATATTTCTTTCGCGGTTCATCATGTGACGAGATGCACATATGCACCCACATTAATGGAATTTAAAATGGCGACAAGTATCGTACGACTTACCGATGTGGCCTCGCATCACCAGCTACACCGATGCCGATTTAGCGGCAGACAAGCTGAACAGAAAATGTGTCAGTGCAGTGGTAATTTACGTGAATGGTTTTGTGGTCGATGGAGCTACAAGAAACAAGCTTCGGTTGCGTTATCGATAGCTAAGGCCGATTTTGTCGCTGCAGCAGTTGGTAGGAGAGAGGCGCTTGGCATGAAGGAGTTGCTCGACGAAATCGGAATGAAGACGAAAGCGCCTATTGTCCTTAAAATTGACAATCAGGCAGCTATTAAGCAGCTTCAGAAAAAGCCAGTGGCGCCAGCGCAAAGCATGTTGACATAAAGCAGAGGTCTCTAATAGACAACGCAAAAAAGGGCTAGGTGTGACCGGGGCATGTTGCGCGTCAGGACATGGTGGCATCCCTATTGACAAATACTTTGAGTACACCAAGAGTGGGAGAATTGCGGAAAAAATGGTCTGGTTTATGGGCCATGTCACGAATGGATGATGGTTGCGGAGGTTTGTATTAATGAATGGGTGAATTTACGAGGTGGATGTGTCCACAAGAACTCCCGGTGTCTTTGGAAGGAGTGTTGGATTTTTTTTCGATAGTTTTTTTGCAAGGGCGGCAAAATGAAATGTCCGGTTAAGCAAAGCTACGGTGGATTTTGTGCATAACCTTTTCAAGCTCCAAGTTAGGAAATTTTAGTTGAAGCATTTTAAACTTTATATATTATAATACACTTTCTTTTCAACCAAGAGACTAGTCTGCGCGATGCAAATACGGCACTCCCTCGTCGCATCTTATGTTTGGTACTAACATACCAAACGTGTCTGCGCACTAATCGGTTTAGATGCGCGGACTTAACAAGCTAATTTTCCAACAATAAAGGCAGTCAATACATTTATAGTAGCTAAAAGCAATTAAGACTAAATAGACTACAATATACAACATCAGATCAGGGGCTTTGCTCGCCAAACGAGGCGTTCTTGCGTCGGAAAGGATTTCGTAGTTTAGTCGCGTGGTTAGCTTTCTGCTTATCGTAGAACGTTTTTTATTCAAGCAACGAGATCAATTAAAGCTTGTCAAGCCGGTCTCGTATTTTGTCGGAGCCATTTGAAAACTTTTCGTAATTATTAGCCATCAAAAAATGTATTAAGTCAGCGATGCTCCTGGCCTCCTCTATCAATTTCTTAGCTTTTTTAATTTCTGGAGTTATCCAGAAGGGAACTCCAGAAAATTGAAACAGCTAAGAAATTGATAGAGGAGGACTGAGTACCAACTTGAGTGAAAGCCGATTGTATTGTTTTACCAAGCTTAATGCCAAGTGTGTGGACTTTATTCAAGCCAAGCATCGAGATTCGTTCATACAGCATCTTTGTTGTAAAACGTAGTCTATTTAGTAAATTTTAACTATTAGCTACACTAAAATTCCGTAGTGCTCGGTGTAAACCTTCCTCTGATCGATACTCATCCCGTCGTAACGAAAGTAACAATTCTCGACGATCAATAGGTCGGTCATGCATCTCACCCTGGATGCTTTCGAGACATATCTGCAACCGAATTCCTCTTAACCTTGAGCTTGAACGTCTCTTTTCAAAATCAATGACTGCTTGAAGTTGCTTCAAGGTCTTTTTTTTCATAGAAAACCCAAGTGCTCATGCGCAGTCCTTGTTATCCCTTGGAAAATATGCTCGTTTCGGAGCTGCCATAACCACGTCGCGCCTATCGAGCAAAACGCCCACCATAGTCTGGGCATCTCCTTGCTACACGCTTGGGCTTGGTGCCCACATCGAATTTTTAGCCGCTGCATAATTACCGGTGATATAGGCGGTGCCTCCGGAGTTACAAAATGCCATTTATATGGATTTAAATCCTCCGCATTTGCCCACCAACCATTCCATAAGATTAAAACGCGTGTCCACAGTTTCTGTGCACGCGTACGCCCCCACACTATATGTGTGACCCCTTTTCCGGGTGCTAAACAATGATCATCCATTGTGCACCCGCCTTGTGATGAATATCCATCGTAAAAGCAATTGAGCTGGAACGTGGCCATTCGATACAAGCACCACCGTTGATAATCAGACAGCAGATGGTCATTCCTCCAAACGTCCTGTGTCGTCTGATCCTGCACAAATCCATTCCACGTATCTCTTTCCCGTTTACACTGCCATCGTGTGTCCATTTTGTGTAATGGCTTCGTGATAATCTTGTAATAAAGTCCTCAAAAAGCCCTCCGCAACCAGTGTTTGATGGATGAAGGCCGCACATCTGCGTTCGACTCCCACGCAATTCCATGAATGGCCGGATGCGCTTCGAAAACTAAACTATGCGGCCACTCAGTCTCCTTAGCATAGCCTGACTGCTGGTCCATCGTTACCATCTTGACACAGTCCCAATACAATCCGTCCTGTCGTTGCTGCAACGCCCACTGATTTCCAGTCCTATCATCGACATCAGTTATCTTTTTCCGGCCTTGCATCTTCTATTCCATAGAGAGCCATTGTTTAGGTGACCAGAGTAATCTTAATGGTCCTGGATTCCCGACAAACTGACCGATCGCTACCCGCGGTGAACAAAGTATTATTGTTAGTAGAAAACGCCCTACCTTCGCCCTGGTGTGTCCTTTCTCCGACTTGAACTGCGCCCTCCACGTAAAAGTGTTTTCTGACACCTTCTGGGTGCGTAGGTCTCTAATCGTTCCTTTATCACAGCGATCATACTTCTTCGAGGATAGATGGCACGCCGATAAGTCCCGTATCCACGGATTCAAAAACCTAGTGTACTCTCCCCAGAAGCGCACTAAGTGTCCATGCCCCAAGCCGTGCCATGGTATCGTGTTTAACTCTGCTGTTACTGACACCTCTTCGTCTTGATGCACTCCGATCGCAGGCTCGACTGTTTGTGTGTCACATCGTTCCCGTAAATTTGATAGATGTTCCGTGACGTACTCCCCTAGGCTTCTTCGTTCTTCTACCGTTGGTCCTAACGTATCTGCAATAGATCCTCTAATCATAGCAACAGCGCTTCCTCTGTTAAGTCTGCACTCCGGCTTACCTGTGTCATAGGAAGAGAACCATATGTTAGAAGTGCTGCATTTGTTGAGCTGCGTCCAGTTTCTCCATGCAATGTTATAGCGGTCTATCGGTTCAAGCAGCCACATCGTCGCTTCCTTAACCATCAGTGTGTGTATAGCAGCTGGAATAGGAATGAGCCCTAATCCGCCTGCCTTCTTCGGGGTAAACAGTAGTAGTGGAGAGATTTTGTGTCGTGTCCGTCGTTTTGCTCCAAATGAACCGCTTTTGCAGCGCTACCAGCTCTCTCAGCGTTTCCTCTTATGGTAGGAGCGCTTTCGCCGTAAACAGTAGCTGGGATTGCAATCGCGTTGAACAGTGTGACTCTTTCATCTACCGATGTACCACATTTAGTGGCTGTCAGGAGTCGTCTTTGCATAGCTCGTACTCTCCCCGCCCAGTTTTTGGCCTTAAGTGAAGAATTCCCAATCTGATATCCAAGGTAGCGTATTGAGTCGCCTGGTTGTAATACTGGTACATTGTACCAATACCGCGGATAATCATCGGTTTCCAACAAAATAACTTGACTCTTTGCTGGTTGCATCCGTAAGCCTGATAACTGTCCAAACTTCTCTACAATTTTCAGGGCCCGTTCCATATGCCTGCCTTCACGAAAGAAAATGGTAGAGTCATCTACAAATGCAGAGAAGCGATGTTCCCATTGCATGGTTGCGTTTCCTAGCTTCAGTCCTTCCATTTCTTTGTCTTGAGTAATCGCCAGTTCCAGTTGTTCGACCGCTAGGATAAAGAGTAATGGTGCTTGTGGGCATCCCTGCCGGATGCCTGATACCACCGGAATTGCTCCTGATAACTCACCATTGACTAAGAATTTTGCCATGGTTCCTTCATGAATCTTAACCATCACATCTATAAATCATTGAGAAAATGCGAATTTTTTGAGAACAAGCATGGGTAGGTCCTGTAGATCGTATCGTACGCCTTCGCAAAGTCAATCATCAAAACGCCTCCACTGTCTGCTGCACTCTTCAATCTTGAAGTTTGGCGAGATTGTTCCAACATGTCTAACATCAGGACAACAGCTCGATCCATACGCCGCCCGTGCACGAAACCTTGTTGCGTGTCCCCAATCAGTCGTCCTAGAAACCGTTGAAGCCGATATGCTAACACTTTCGCGAAAATCTTGTAACTTGTTTGAAGTAACGATATCGGCCGATAATCCATCGCGTTATCGGAATCACCTTTTTTTCTGAGCGGTATAATGACCGCCTCCAAAAAGGACCTGGGCGGCTCGTCTCCCTGCAGAATCGCATTGCTTACAATGCATAAGTCCCGAATTAATTCACTCTCGAAGTCTTTGTAAATGTTCAAGCCTTCTGGGCCGCCTGCCTTCCTTCTTTCCAAACTCCGCAGCGCTGGCGGGACATCCCTTTCGTCAATTGGCGTCAGCAATGCTTCATTTTCCGTCACCGTTACCCGTCTATCACTGCGGAATGTGACAAGGAGATACAGCGCAAGCTCTAGTTCGTCCGGCGCTATCGTACTGTGTCTGCAGCTGAATACCTCCTTCCATACTCGGGCGAATTTGTCCGGAATGCTCCTCTCATCCATCCAATGCAAATGTGTCCCTGGTACCTTGATTGCTGTCACATGTTGATTACTTTCCCATACTGCGGTGCGTCTAAACAATCATCGCATAGTATCAATGCTACGTCTCATTTTTCGTCCTTGTCGTACCTTGTTGTCAAAGGAGTGCTTCATTGGCTGCTATTCCTAATACTTGGACTCTAGAGGTTACCTTTCCAAAAAGAGACTTAGAAAACTGTACCGCTTTTCTTTTTCGTCGTTGCCGTACTCGTTTTCTGACCCGCATGATTACTAAAGTCCACAGCCGCACTTGCCGATCCCACTCTACATGTGCGTCGAATGTTCCGCCCCTTCTGTGTTTCACTTCCGCTGTTACTTCTTCTACCACTCTCCGCCTATTTGCACCATTTACTGGGTATTGAAGCCTGAATTGTTGCCTTTTGAGTACTTTTGGTCTTGTTTGCGGTTCTCGTAGTAACAATGTTACCTCCTCATGATCTGAGGAGACTAGCGGCGTGCTTGT
>MIQA02008762.1:8102-35870 GCA_001887855.2 Sclerospora graminicola | reverse complement strand
AACCGGTCAAGAAACCTGTAGATGTGGATATGGAATCAGATCGATCAGCCGGGATTGTTCGATCGATATGCCAAGCCAGTCGTCAAGACCGACTCCATAAATCACCCCCGCGTAGATATGTGGATATGGAGTCAGATGGCGGAATCAGTCTACACTTTGATCCGGATGATTTGGATATGGAGATGCCTCGTAGAGCAAATATGGCCTCGGCGCAGGCATTTGATAGTGACTCTGGAACAATTATTTGAGTCCGGATGTCGGCAATCTCTGAATTAAAAGATTTTACCGGCAAGGATGTGGATGATGATCAGGCGAGATCCTGGTTGGGTCGGACTAAATCAGCCTTCTTGAGAGATAAAACACCGGAGGGTGAAAGATGTTTGATTATCGCTGACCTGATGAAAGGCCCGGCTAAGAATTGGCTAAAATAGTTGAGCCGAGAAGTGCGTTTGAAGTGGTATCAATTATGTGAGGAATTTGAGGAGCAATATTGCAACTCAGGGGTATCTGTCCTTAGACGGTACTATCATATGAAGAAAAGATCTGATGAAACACCGATTGAATACTTACACCGGTTGAATGTTGCTAGTCTGCGAGCTAAAATGCCGATCAAGGAATCACGACACGCGAATATGGCTCGCGAACATGTCGAACACTTTATTGGCACTTGGGACAATCGTGACTTGGCTGATCAGTTAACCCTGCTTCGTATACGCAATGCGGAAGAATTGGAACTAACCCTGAGAACGCTACAACGAGCCAAAATTCGAGAACCCAAGGTTGAGATAAGATCGAACTGGTATCGGGCGAAACTACACCCAGACCAGGGGAAGACATCAGCGGCTCGGCCGACTACGGTGACCCGAATGACCGCGAAGGAATCGGACAGTTCCAGTTTGGAAGTAGAAAGTGGCCAGTCAAGTTTATGCTCAGACGAGGAGCAGTATCATCATATCTTCACGACGGAACCAGTACTCCGTTCGAGATCATCGATTAATGGCGAAAATCCGGTGGGACCCAACCTGATCAGGACCGACCTCGCAAGAAATGCGTACACGGTGGGTCGACTAAGCATGGAGATCGTGATTGCTAGAAACGAATCACATGTGAAAAATGTGATCGTAAACGTCACCCCTCGGGTCATTGTTTTTTCGTGTGTAAACTTGTGGGAATATTCACGATGCCGGTGCTTGCCCGATTGAAGAGTTTTTCAATCAGATGCGCAAGTGGTATGTGCCGACAAAACATGCTGGCATGCTCCCACCAGATGTCGAGAAAATGTTAAACTAGATCGCTCGCCAGGTTGGAATCAGGTTCGAGCCGAGCGATCTACGTTCTGCATCTATGCATATGTCGGTAGCGGAGATAAGTCTGAGGAAAAGGAGATAACCGACAATACATGTTCTAATTCAAATTGCATCGATCGATGTCCGATTCACAGTCTCAGAGTGGATGAATATTCCCGATCGGACGTGATCATGGAATTGGATCTACTGCCCGGTGAATCCCGAGGATACTGGAAGTATCACTCTCCCGACAAGTGGTTTAAACAGGCAAAAGCTAATGGAAAGATCAACAACGAAAAAGCACTATTCTATTTGACGCTGGGGCAGAAGTCTCGATCATCGACTCCGCCTTTGCTCGTAAGGTGGGATGTCGTATAGACAGTACCCAGAGGCAAGAATGTGTTGGGATCGGCGAAAGTTCATATATGACGAAAGGACGATCACGTGTTAAAATCACCTTGGCAGGATCCCTGGTCTACTATTTCAACGCTTGGGTTGGCCGGTTAGCCGGTCAAGACGCGATACTGGGAATGGATTTTATGGTACCAGCCGGTATACGACTTGACCTGTCTCATGGAACCCTGACTCTGCCAGATGAGGTGCAGATTCAGTTATCCGGCCGACGACCTTTATATGGTACTCATGTACGGATGCTAAAAATGGGTCAGTACGAGAACATCGGGGTGTCCAGATCAGTCGATGTCATGATTCGGCCGAGCGATCGGCAACAGAAACTGTGGCTAACCCGTGGTGAACGATGGGTACCAACGTTCGTTAAAGGTATCGGCAGATCAAGTTATATCAGGGTCACGAATATATCCGATCAGCCGCTGATCGTCCACGAAGACATGATCTTAGGGATGTGGCTACCCGAGGGGAAAGTACCTCGACAGATCGGGTATGTCTCAGTGGGATCACGAAGATATATTGAATGGCAGAATCTGGCTTATCAAGCCACCACAGACCTGATTAGTGACGAAGACTTAGCGGATGAAGATACCTCACCTATGGTCGAGAAGCCGGAATATTCTACGCCGACCAAGCTGCTTATCAGGAGACCGCCGATCGAAGCGATAGGGGAAAGCCGGGTCAAAAAAGGTCCACAAATATTGAATATTATTAGACCCGGCTCACCGAAGACAGCGGATCCAGAGAGCGAAAATGATGGTGAGGAGTTCAGGAACGATCTTGAGAAGAAAAAGGAGGATGAATCTGCCGAAGTCATTACGGAGGAAAGTGAACCCGAAGTAGATCACCAGTTGGATGACTTACAAGGGGCGACTCAAGATGATACCGATCAGGAAAAGGCAGATCAGGTAGATGAACAAGTGTGTATACATGAAGGTGGTGATCAGTACATTGAAGGTATCGAGAAGCAGATGGCCGTTTTACCGGAAGTATCGCCCAATATGCCAGAAGTCACCATGGAAGATCTACAGGTCGGTGATCCCGAAGTGAACACTCCCGAGCAGATCGATCAGCTAAAGAAGATCATCTGGAAAAGGCGCCATTTACTGATGGGGAAAGGTAACGCCCTACCCCCAGCCGCATTCGGAGCTGTTTGTGATATAGACGTGGGAAATGCGAGGCCGATCGCTCAACGTTGTCGTAAAGTTGCACCTCAATACCGGGAAAAGTTATCCGATTTGATCAAGGGTCTGTTGAGTACAAAAATCATCCGACCATCAACATCGCAGTGGGCATCACCGATCGTGATTGTGATAAAAAAGAATGGGGTCGATATTCGATTATGTATCGACTATAGAATGGTGAATCGCCTCACGAAGTTGATGGTCTACCCGATGCCCCTGATCAACGATTTATTAGAAGATCTGGATAAAGTTTTATGGTTTTGTTCGCTGGATATGGCTAGTGGTTTCTGGGTGGTTTTGATGACTGATCGTGCTCGAGAGATCTCGGCTTTCGTTACACCTTTCGGACTTTTTGAATGGAATCGGATGCCGTTTGGATTAAAGAATGCCCCACAGATCTATCAGAGGCTGATTGACAATGCTCTCTATGGGTATTTCCAGATCAGTGCTGATCGAGAAGCCACCGATCTACATGATGTGTTTACGGAGGGCGAACCGGACCAAGATCAGGGCCGATCAGTGTTGGGAAGGCGATCATATATAGATGACATCTTGGTCACAGCAACATCATGGGATATACTATGCGATAAGATCGAACGGCTCCTGAACACCTGCGAGCGCTGGAATTTATCGATCAGTGTGGTCAAGAGTTTCTGGGGTCAACCCAAGGTCGCCTACCTCGGCCATAACGTGTCGATCCAAGGTTTGGAAGCAAACCCGAAAGATCTGGCTGCTCTCAGCAACCTACCTTTTCCCCGATCACTGAAGGCTATGCAGTCCTTTCTCGGATCTCTGAATTACTATAGCCGGTTTATCGAAGACTTCTCAATTTACACCGCTATACTATATGGACTGAAGGAAGTGGATTATCATGGGCTACGAGAACGTGATCGAGCGGGAAGATCACTAAGTGAGACTGATCGCGAAATTGAAGTTACTGAAACGGATCTCAAGGCTAGATCACTGATCGATCGAACTGTGCCAGGGTCAGAAGACCATATGAAGCGCGCTATGGTAGCTTTCAGTATGTTGAAGGCGAAAATGATCTCGACGCCGATACTGAAACATTTCGATCCGGAGAAGATTCCCGTGGTGATTCTATACGCCAGTAAATGGGCAATATCGGCCGCACTGGTCCAAGATCACGATGGAATTTATTGCCCGGTGACGTTCACAAGCCGAACATTAAAACCGAACGAAGTTAACTATGGTATTGTGGATAAAGAAGTGCTAGCATTATTACGTGTATTGGATGTTTGTTACTCTATGCTGGTAACTAGACCGATTAAGGTATTGTCCAGGCGATCTAGTTTGGCTTGGTTACTGTCAGCGAATGGTTTAGACGGGAGACTGGGGCGATGGGCAGCGTTGTTATCTCAGTGGACCTTGGAGATCATCAAGTGCACCAAGGGCGAAGAAGAAATTCTTGGAACACTAGCAGCCAGCATCACGCCCCGATCGGAAGTCGATGAAGCCCTGATCGAGGTCGCTCCTCGGAAGCAACCACGAGAATTGATCACTATACCCCCACCGATCGTCGGCTCGGAGGAAAATCTGATCGTTGTAAGTTTCGACGGATCAGCGAGTGTGAAGAAAGGCGTGGGGGCGTATAGCGCGTTGTTGTGGAAATTGCCAGAATGGACTGTTATATCTGCTGGTTCAGACTACACTCCGGGTATCACGGTCAATGAAGCCGAATATCGCGGTCTGCTGCTAGGTTTGGATCTCTTGCAAGAGCAAAAGATCGGAAGAGTAATCATATGCGGAGATTCAAACCTGGTAATTCGGCAGATCACTGGAGAGATCAATTGTAAAGCGCCGCGTTTGAAGCTACTGAACGATCGCGTTATGAAAGCTTTACGTGGATGGCCAAGGCATGATCTTTTACATGTGAAACGTGATTGGAATCGGAGTGCAGATCATCTAGCCACTATGGCCATGCGTGATCAGACCGGATTGATAGTTACTGATAAAGCATTGCTGGAGGAATTGGTGGAGATCAATAGGCTGCCCGAGCTGATTCATGCGGAAGATAAAAAGGAAGCAGCCCAGATCTCGATCATGACGAGATCACGAGCCAGATCACCACCTAACAGGTCACTCTCTCGAGAAAGCCTAACAGAAGAAATTGTACAGGAGATGCGGATCGAAAGAATTTTCAAGGCACAAGACGAAGAAAAATGGATCGTTGATTTGAAGGCGTTTCTGAATGGAGATCTGGAGAAGTTGAGCCAGGGTGAAGCAAAAGATTGTGCTAAGATCGCGTCCAACTATGAGATCGACGAAAACGATTTATTGTTTTACTATGCTCAAGCTGATCAGGCCGATGCAGATCTGGATCGATCAGCCAGGCTCGTGATCCCGGAGACTTTACAAACTGATATCTTACATCATTTTTATCACGTCAGTTTAGAGGGTGGTCACCAGGGCGTAGGTCGGACGTACCACAGGGTTCGCAAAAATTTTCACTGAAGAGGCTTATATCGAAGTGTCCAAAAGTTTGTCGGAACATGTACGGATTGCGAAACCGGAAGGGGCATGCTGAACATCCGGGGTAGATCACCTGGAAATATCCAGGCGACCTACCCTTTCCAAGTGATAGCGATGGATCACATACCGTCCCTGCCAAAATCGTTCAAGGGCAACACAGAGTTGCTGATCTGGACTGATCTGTTCATGGGATTGGTGATCGCGAAAGCGGGATCTACCCGAACAGCCCAACAAGTCATTTGCAGTTACGAAGAATGTGTTTTTCGACGGTTTGGAGCCAGTGAAGTGATCAGGCATGATCGCGAACCAGGTTTCATGGCCGAAGTTTTCCGATCATTCAATCAGATGCTTGGCCAGAAACAGAGCGCGACCATGGCCTACCGTTCGCAGGCGAATGGTAAGGCCGAACGTATGGTACAAACGCTAACCAGAGCTATCAAGATGTATGTCGCGGACTCCGCTCAACAAGATTGGGATGAATATGCAGAGAGACTGGTGTTTGCGTTGAATTCCTCTTTCGATCGGATCAGGGGAGATACTCCTTTCTACTTGGCATATGGTTGGGACCCCCGATCTACCATCGAGTCGGTGATCCCTGTTGGATGCACCCGAGGTCGAGATCGCGAAGCTCGTCGATGGCGTATGGGACTCCAACGTCACTATCAACATGCGCGGGAGCAAGTCAACGGACGATTGCGGAGGGCCATCCAAGAAAGAGCTGATCGGAACAATGATCAGGCCGATTCGCATAATATCGAGCCGGGATCAAGGGTTTGGCTTTACTTGGATCGCGTGAAAGAAGGATACACCAAGAAGTTAGCACATCTGTGGCATGGACCGTTCCGCATAGCCGAACGGATCGGTGATCACGCCGCCCGGTTGATTACTGCTGGTACCGATTACGGAATTTTCCCGATCGTCCATTTGTCGAAGCTGAAACTGGTTCGGAAATACCCTGATCGGCCTAAAACCAGGCTGTCATGCGATGATCAGCCAAGGTTTGACTTCGACGAAGCTCTCTTACCCGAAGACAGTTGGGAAAGAACGTTGGACCAGAACGAATTTGAAGTGGAGAAGATTTTGGATACCCGATCAGGCAAGAGGACCCGATTTGGCCGAACCCATCGTGATTATTTGGTTCGGTGGAAGGGTTATGACGATCCCGAGTGGATAGATGAACGTGATCTGAACTGTGGAGCTCTACTAAGAGAATTTGAACGTGATCGGGTGAGACGAAATCGATTTGGAGTGATGCAAACCCACGAAGAGGGCAACCAGGAGTCTCAATAGCCTGGGTTGACACATTGTGACAGATCAGCCAAAGGCAATGGTCGAACAGGTGGAGATCAAGGAGGTTGAGCTGGTTCAGAGTCAATGGATATATATATACATCTAATTCACGAGAACTACATCTGCATACATGTGAACGATCGATATACAAGATGGAGACAATGTTGGGACCCGAATATGAAGTGTGGATACGGAACGTGAAAGTTATCAAGAAGTTGTCGTGATATATTGATGATTATGAAAAAACGAAACGAAAGCTGATTGACACGACGATCACGGGCCATACTTCGTGCGCAGACGAGAAACCGTGAACGCCGGATGGTCCATGGGGCTTGATCGGTAATGGTTCCGCCAAGGATCTTGGTGATCGGCAGAGATCAAGGCATCACGCAACGTGCCGATCGGAGTTGGATGTCCATAACCGGGATACCACTCCCCGCCGTCAGCTTTAATGCCTCGCGCTCCCGCCCGGCGAACAGGCAGGTGCAGCACGGCAGGAAACAAGAAAACATCCAGATCGCACTCGCCACGTTGAATCCCATTGGCCACACGGTCGCAGATCGCGGCCCAGGCAGCCCCGGCTTTTGTGCGTCGGCGCTTGCGAGCATGATAATAATGCCCAAGCCACGCGTCCTTGCGCATCGCCGCCGTGATCGGGAAATGGTGGGTCGCCTCCCATATCGCTTGAACATGCTCTTGATAATACAGGGCCAGACGTCCCTGCAGATCAACAAACCAGGGGCGATTGGGAAATTCCAACCCGGGATAGGCGTCATGAGAATATCACAAGGTGCTGAATCGATCAGAAGCTCGATAGCGCCTCTGGTCAGCATACCCGGTTGCCATTGCGTGTCCTTGGGCGCCGACGATCTAGTTGGAAAGATCCATCCCGGCGGACGGGACCACAAGCGACGGACGAGTTTGTGCCTCACCGTAAGAACCTGAGGCATCAGGTCCCATACCTGATCGGCACTCCAAGGTTTTCGAGTTGCCATGTGAGCAGGAGTCGGTTTGCCCTGCATGACGACGTATAGATCCATGAACCGTTGGTTCGGATTATAGCTATAGTCGTCCTGCTCGATCGACGACTTGCTCGCTGGAATGAAGACGCCCGTGAAATTGGGTGGTCGGGTGGTCACCGTCGTATTGACGGGTGGAGGAATGCTGGGAACAGCCGAAGCCGGTCGCCCCTCCTCAAGATCATCTTCGTCCTCGCCATCGGAGTCAAGTAAAGCGACGGCCTGGGTCAGCGAAGCTACGCCTGAAGGGGTCGCCACTGGAGCTCGACGATCAGCACTGCGCGATCGGGCCAGAACAGATAGCGTCCTTTCGTCCAGATCAGTCGACTCGTCGTCCGAATCAACAATAAGACGAGAGCGTTTGGCGGGAGCCATCTTCTTCTTCGACGAGCTGGCCCGTTTACGCTTCGCAGAACTCAAGATCGAGGAGACTGATCTCGAGGTTGGCGGTAAACGGGGTGGAGTAGACGCAGAAGCCGCTGCAGTGCTGATCACGGGCTGATCAGCACTATGGGCCGGCAAGGAAGCGACGGAGGACGCGGGTGATGGCGGGGCAGACTCGGGAGACTGCGGAGGTGTTCCAGACGGAGAAAGAGAGCTGATCAGCTCAGGAAATCGTTGCAAAGCCGTCCGAAGTGACTCCGAATCGGTGTTCGGGTTGGTCCACCTGTCCATAGTCTGACCGCAACATTCCTCAAGTCGGCGTTATGCTGGAGCCAGGCGCGATCATCGAGCTCTAGGGTTTCAAGTTTAACCCGAGCAAGATTAAGCTCGCGCCGACAATCTTCAGCTTCCTTCCGACTCTCGCACAACCTTTTCTGTATGTTGGCGCGACCGAGGCGTGAATCTGAAAGCTGCTTTACCAGGAGCTGGACCTGCTCATCTGAGTAGCGCATCTCGACTTCCCGACGCTCTACGTCCTCGGCAGTGCGGATCTTGTCACGAAGCAGCTGATCATGGTCGAGACGGTGATCATCGAGCTGTTGCAGATGATCCACCATCTCGACCATTGAACCCTTCATCGCCTCGATACGTTCATCTGGAAGCAAACATGGAAAGTCATATACAGATCGCAGAAGAAACAAATGGGATAAGCATACCTTGATCGCGAACAGTAATAGTCAGCGAACTGACCAACGACTGTAGAGAGGCGACCGTATCCGAAGGCTTGGAGAGGCGCAGAGCAGCGAGGTCAGCAGATAGCTGATCACGCTCCATCGTCAGACTCTGGACGCGGCCGGTCATGTCTTGCAGATCACGGTCAAGTCTGGCGCGATCTAATCGGAGAGCCGACAGCTGGCTAGCCAGATCGGCAGAATCACGTTCCAGGGTATCGATAACGACCCGACGGTCGAATAACTCGGTATTAAGCGTCCGATTGGTATCATATAGAGAAACCAACTCGGGAATTGCGCTTCGGAGTTCCAACCGTAGTCGGCAAGCTTCCATGGACCCCAACGTGAGTGGACCAGATCCCTCCACTAGACGAGCGAGCTGTTCCAAGTAACTTACAGGGCGATCTGAAGAAGGCCGAGCGGGAAGACTCCAAGGCGGACGATACGAAGTCAGGGTCGTCGTTGGACGGATGAGACTGGTCGTGATCGGTGCCGTGGTCGTGATCGGGGTGGTCGCTGGATCAGCCGAACTTGAACTGGGAGGTGAGTCGGTGATCGGAAGGGCAGCCGAAGATGGCGAAGAAGGAAGAGAAGATCGTCTCGAGTCAGCCATGGTAGTCGCCAAAGAGGAAATTTGGAAATGAATGAGTCGAACTGCAGTCGTTGCGCGGCTGCAGTTAGTCTCAGGGGCGGCTGTGGTAAAGCGATCAGAAAATGTTGAGAATGAGGTGGACCACACATGGCCGTTGATTGGTGACGATGGAACACCCATCAACGTGAGACAGTTGATGGGTGGAAAGGGCTGATCGAGCATACGATGAAAAGGTAGTGGACAATGGGTGCTCGTAATATGAAGGAATGAGCCAAGCATAGTTACTACGCCCGGTCCCAAATACCAACGGAACAGCGAAGATCAATCTTGATCGGGATAACATTTATTAAGTGGAGTTCACGTGGATGTACGACAAGATCGGCAGAGACAAGTTAAGACACTGCAGCAACGATGACGTGGCACGTCAGAGACATTTATCGAGCCGAACTATGGACAGTGCAGATGTTGAAGGTGATTTGATACGAAGTTCCGGCCCGATCGGCCAAGCCAACCGATTATGCCCCAAAATACGAAGATCAGATGTGGAATGGAATGGGGCATGTGGAATGGCGAGTCGTGCGAGTGATGTCAAGTCAAGGCAAGTGATGATGACCGATGGATTTGTCCAGGGATGACGTGAGAAGGCCCGATCAGGCCCGATCGGCTGAAATCGATGTGATATGGTTACCCCGACAGGGGATGGAGGTCAGGAGTATGGCTGAGCGGGCGAATAAAGTCGTTGTGATGGTGATCCAGAGAGTTTCCGAAGTGATCAAGGGCTGATCGACCTGATCACTGCCCGATCACTCGGCTGATCGCTATGCCGATCGTGATCGGGGCTGATCAGCCTCAAACCGGCGTCCAGACGCGAAGGCAGGTGAAGTTCTCAGTTAAGTCGGGCTGGATATGAAGTGAAAAAGTGTCAGAAGGGCAGATCTCAAGTGGTTTCCAAGTTGTTTATCGAAGATCGGGATGGTTGAAGATCGTTATAGAAGTCCGGCCGTGATCAGGGCAGAAGTGGTACAGATCAGCTTGAAGGTGCAGCCAGGATGGGTAAGGTGGTGCTATGCAACCGTGCGACGAAGTGAACAGGGTCGAAGTATAAATCAGGCACATGAGTTGGTGTATGGTACACTAGGTATAGGACATTGTATATATAATAACAGGTTTTGATTTTCCCCCTAAGCAAAGAGTCGCTCCGCCACGTGTTGCGGTCATTGGGAGCACAGGGTTGACTAGTCCCCTCTTGCTCAACTAATTCCCGGTTTAGACGCGCTTAGACGCATTTTGGCTTACCGGAAGACCCCCGACGGGTTTGTTTAGGTGATCGAACCTCACCCTCAACGCACACGTGTTTGGAACACGTTATTAATATTGGAAAAGGTTTTGTGGAGATAACGTTTGTGGATTACTGTGGAAGATCGTGGTTTGATCGCGTTTTCTTGGTTTCTTATTATCTCTTTCCTATTGGCTGGCCTGATCGGACGAACTTTCCCGATCAGTGCCTAGATACTGATTAAGTATCGACCCCAACCCGTTCTCCGGTGAAGATTTCCACCCGAGGACACCCCCCGTCTCGAGAAGGTCATCCCTCCGACCTGATCAAGATCATCGTTTTCGTCACCGAGTCCACCTAAGTGAGTGTAACCACCCCCGATCAACGGGTACACAAGGTGAGATGAAGTTGAACATAGATCCTGACGCGCATGACGACCGGCCAGATGACTGGGAGGATCAGATCAGTCACCATAATGGTGATTCATCTGATTCTGATGCTGATCAGGATCGACGGAGTACCCCCTCCGATAGTTGGTCGTCCGGGCCAGTGGGTATCCGGATTCCACCCAAGACTTCAGTCATGGATTTGGAAATCGGCTCCACCACAATACCCTGGAAAGTTCATGCGAAACCTATGCCAGTGTTAGACTTTCCCGATCGCCCCTGGTTCCGCACTCTGAAGGGACGTCTGGATCTATTCTGCAGGGACCATAGCCAAGCAATATGGGAGGCCACCCATCATTTCCCGATCACCTCGAGTATGTGCAAGGATGCTTGGCTCGAGCATTACTTTCATGCACGCAAGCGTCGTCGCAGCAAAGCTGGAGCTCCTTGGGCCATCATTTGTGACTTCGTGGTGGATGGAATCCAGATCGGTGAATGTGTGGACGTTTTCCTGTTCCCCGCCGTGTTGCACCTGCCTATTCGCCGGGTGGAATCAAGAAGTGTTACGACTAACGGCGGGGGATGGTATCCTGGGTATGGGTACCCGACTCCGATCGGCACGTTGCGAGATGCTTTGAACTTCGTCGATCGCTAAGATCCTTGGCGAAACCAATATCGCCTTAGTCCCATGGATCACCCGGCGCTTCAGATTTCCCGTCTACGCGTGAAATATGGCCCATAGTTTTCGCGATAACCAGTTTCATTTCATTTTCTTTTAACCATTAATACATCGCGATAGTTTTCTAGTGTTTCTGGTGTTCCATATCCGAGACCCTATCTCCAGATTCCAAGTCTTGTCTTCACCTTGTGTATCCGATTGTTCACATGCACGAGAATGTAATTGTCGTATATACATGTCCGTTGACTCCGAACCAGCTTACTCGACTTGATCTCAACTTAGCTGGACCATTACCATTGGCTGATCCCTCGAGATGTGTCAACCCAGACTATTGTGACTCCTGATTACCTTTTTCGTGAGTTTGCTTAACTCCAAATCGGTTTCGTCTCACCCGATCACGTTCAAATTCTTTTAGTAAAGCTCCACAATTGAGGTCCCGTTCATCCACCCAAGCTGGGTCAGCATAACTTTTCCACTGGACCAAGTAATCACAATGGGTTCGACCAAATCGGGTCATTTTGCCCGATCGGGTGTCCAGAATATTCTCAACCTCGTACTCCCCGGTTCAATATTATGCGAATCAGCTTGATCGTTATTCCGATCAGCTTGTTCTTGGATCGCTCTCCGCAGTCGCTCATTCACCTGTTCCAGCGCATGCTGGTAATGGCGCTGAAGCCCCATACGCCATCGACAGGCTTCGCAATCTCGACCTCGGGTACAAACGACGGGAATCACCGATATGACGGTAGATCGGGGGTCCCAACCATACGCCAAATAAAAATGAGTATCTCCCCTGACCCGATCGAAAGAAGTATTTAACGCAAATACCAGCCCCTCTGCGTATTCATCCCAATCTTGTTGAGCAGAACTAGCGACATACATCTTAATAGCTCTGGTTAGCGTCTGTACCATACGCTCGGCTTTAACGTTCGCTTGGGGTCGGTTGGCCATGGTCGCGCTTTGTTTCTGACCAACCATCTGATTAAGCGATCGGAAAATTTCGGCCATATAACCTGGTTCCCGATCGTGCCTGATCACTTCACTCGCCCCAAACCGCCCAAAGGCACATTCCTCGTAACTGCAGGCGACTTGTTGGGCTGTTTGAGTAGATCCCGCTCTCGCGATCACCAATCCGGTGAACAGATCAGTCCAGATCAGCAGTTCTGTATTGCCTTTGAACGATTTGGGCAAGGAAGGAATGTGATCCATCGCTATCACTTGGAAAGGGTAAGTCGCTTGGATGTTTCCAGGTGATCTACCCCGGATGTTTGGCATACCCTTCCTGGTTTTGCAATCTGTACACGTTCCGACACTCTTTCGATATAGACGTCTCCAGTGAAAATGTTTGCGAACTCTGTGGTATGTCCGACCAACACCCTGGTGACCTCCCTCTCAACTGACATGGTAACGATGCAAAATATCAGCTTGTAAAGTTTCCGGAATCACCAGTTTCACTGATCGGTCTAGATCTGTGTCAGCCTGATCAGCTTGAGAATAATAGAACAGCAAATCGTTTTCATCAATCCCGTAATTGGAAGCGATTTTTACACAATTTTTCGCATCATTCTGGCTCAATTTCTCCAGGTCTCCATTCCAAAAAGGCTTTCAAATCAACAATCCATGTTTCTTCATCTGGTGCCTTGACAATTCTTTCAATCCGCACCTCCTGCACTATTTCTTTCGTCAACCCTTCTCGAGAAACCGGCGTGCTAGGTGCTGATCTGGCTCGTGACCTCGTCATGATTGAGATTTGTGGTGCTTTCCCTTTATCGTCCGAGTGAATCAGCTCGGGTAACCTATTAATCTCGACCAATTCCTCCAGCACTGCTTTATCGGTAATCATCGATCCAGTCTGATCACGCATGGCCAACGTGGCCAAGTGATCCGCACCCTTGTTCCAGTCGCGTTTCACGTGTAGGAGGTCATGATTCGGCCATCCCCGTAGGGTTTTCATAACGCGGTCGTTCAAGCGTCGAGCCTTGCAGTCAATCTCTCCCGTGATCTGCCGGATCACCAAATTTGAATTTCCACTAATGATTACCCTTCCACTCTTTTGTATTTGAAGGAGATCCAAGCCTAGCAGTAGACCACGATATTCGGCTTCATTGACTGTGATGCCCGGGGTATAACCTGAACCAGCAGATATGATAGTCCATTCCGGCAAATTCTGCAACAACGCACTATACGTCCCAACGCCTCTTTTCACGCTCGCTGATCCGTCGAAACTTATGACGATGAAGTCTTCATCCAAGCCGAGGACCGAGGGGGTATAATGATTGATTCTAGCGGTTGCTTCCGAGGAGCGACCTCGATCAGAGCTTCATCAACTTCTGATCGGGGGGTGATACTGGCTGCTATCGTACAGAGAATTTCTTCTTCACCCTTGGTGCATTTGATGATTTCCAAGGTCCACTGAGATAACAGCGCTTCCCATCGCCCCAGTCTTCCGTCAATTCCGTTCGAAGACAATAACCAAGCTAGGGTGGACCGTCTAGACAATACTTTGATCGGTCTGGTCACCAGCATAGAATAACAGATATCCAGTATGCGTAATAGTGCCTGCGCTTCTTTATCCACCATGCCATAGCTAACCTCATTCGGTTTCAACGTCCGGCTTGTAAACGTCACTGGACAATGCACTCCATCGTTATCTTGGACCAATGCGGCTGATATTGCCCATTTACTGGCGTATAAAATCACCACGGGAATCTTTTCTGGATCGAAATGTTTCAATATCGGGGTCGAAAACATCTTCGCCTTCAACATACTGAAAGCTACCATAGCTCGTTCGTATGACCTTCTGATCCTGATACGGTTCAGTCGATCAGCGAGCCGGTTTTGAGATCCGATTCGTTGATTTCAGTTTCGCGACTGGTCTCGTTCGGTGACTTTGCCAACCGATCACTCTCTCGTAACCTGTAATAATCAACTTCTTTCAACACGTATAATATAGCAGCATATATCGAAAAATATTCGATAAACCGGCTATAATAATTCAGGGATCCGAGAAAAGACTGCATAGCCTTTAGCGATCGGGGAAAAGGAAGGTTACTGAGCGTACCCAAGTCCTTCGGATTTGCTTCCAAGCCCTGAATCGACACATCATGACCAAGATAAGCGACCTTGGGCTGACTCCAGAAGCTCTTAGCCACGCTGTTCGATAAATTCCAACGTTCGCAAGTGTCAAAGAGTCGTTCGACCTTATCGCATAGCATATCCCATGACGTTGCCGTAACCAAGATATCGTCTATATATGATCGCCTTCCCAGGACTGATTGTCTCTGATCCTGGTCCGGTTCACCTTCCGGGAACACGCCGTAAGGTTCGGTGATCTTTCGATCGGCACTGATCTGGAAGTATCCATAGAGAGCATTGCCAATCCGTCTCTGATAGATCTGTGGAGCGTTCTTCAAACCGAACGGCATCCTGTTCCATTCGAAAAGGTTGAAAGGTGTACAAAAGCTGATATCTCTCAGCACGATCGGTCATCGAAACCACTAGCCATGTCTAGCGAACAAAACCATAAAACTTTATCTAGATCCTCAAGTAAATCATGTATCAAGGGCATCGGATAGACCATCAACTTCGTGAGGCGATTCACCATCCTATAGTCGATACAAAGTCAAATATCAACCCCATTCTTTTTTTTATCACAATCACAATCGGTGATGCCCACTGCGATGTTGAAGGTCGGATGGTTTTCGTACTCAACAGGCCCTTGATCAGGTCGGATAACTTTTCCCGGTATTGTGGCGCGACTTGGCGACAACGTTGAGCGATCAGTCTCGCATTTCCAACGTCTCTATAACAAACTGGTATATTGGGTGATACTTCTGGAAAAACCGCCATCTGTTCCTCAATATCTTCAATGTATCGATCACCACCTTCATGTATAAACACTTGTTCATCCACCGGATCTATTTCCTCCAGTTCGATATTAGGTTGGGTCGCCCCTAGCGGATCATTCAACTGGTGATCTACTTCGGTTTCATCTTCGTCCTTAACGACTTCGGCAGGTTCATGTTCCCTTTTCTCCCCAGAATCGTTTTTAATCTTATCTCCATCATTTTCCCCTTCCGGGTCTGTTGCCTTTGGTGAGCCGGGTCTAATAACGCTAAAAATCTGTGGACCTTTTTTACCCGGCTTTCACCTGTCGCCTACACCGACGATCCTCGGTCAATAACTTGGTCGGAATTGCATATTCCGACTTCTCAACCAGAGGTGAGATGTCTTCGTCTACCAGACCTTCGTCACTGATCAGGTCTGTGGTGGCTTGATAAGCCAGATTTTGCCATTCGATATATCTTCGTGATCCCACTGAGACATACACTATCTGCCGAGGTACTTTCCCTTCAGGTAACCACATCCCTACGATTATATCTTCATGAACGATTAACGACTGATCAGATACGCTGGTAATTCTAGTATAGTTTGATCTACCAATCCCTTTTACGAAAGTCGGTACCTATCGTTCACCACGGGTTAGCCACAATTTCTGCTGCCGATCATTCAAACGAATCATCACATCAACCGATCGGGCTACCTCAATATTTATACTGACCCATTTTGAGCATCTGCATATGAGTACCATATAATGGACGTCGGCTGGATAACTGTATTTGCACCTTGTCTGGGAGGGTCAGAGTTCCATGAGACAGATCAAGCCGTATACCGGTTGGGACCATGAAATCCATTCCCAGTATCGCGTCCTGACCGGCTAACCGGCCAATCCAAGCATTGAAATAATAGACCAGGGAACCGGCCAAGGTGATTTTGACACGTGACCGACCTTTGTTTATATACGAACTTTCACCGATCCAAACACATTCTTGCCTCTGGGTACTGTCTTTACGACATCCCACCTTACGAGCAAAAGCAAAGTCGATAATCGAGACTTCTGCTCCAGAGTCAAATAGAATAGTGGATTTTTCGTTATTAATCTTTCCATTAGCTTTTGTTTGTTTAAACCACTGTCGGGAGAGTGATACTTCCAGTATACTCGGGATTCACCGGGCAGTAGATCCAACTCCATGATCGGAATTATTCGTCCACTCTGAGACTGTGAATCGGACATCGATTGGCACAATTTGAAATAGAACATGTATTGTCGGTTATCTTCTTTTCCTCAAACTTATTTCTGCTACCGACATATGCATAGATGCTGAACGTAGACCGCTCGGCTCGACTATCTGGCGAGCGATCTAGTTTAACATTTTCTCGACATCTGGTGTGAGCATGCCAGCATGTTTAGTCGGCAGATACCACTTGCGCATCAAATTGAAAAATTCTTCAATAGGGCAGGCACCGGCATCGTGAATCTTCCCACAGCTTTTACAGACGAAAAAAAATGATCCGAGGGGGTGACCTTTACGATCACATTTTCCACATGTGATTCTCTTCCAGCAATCGCGATCTCCATGCTTAGTCGACCCACAGTATATGCATTTCTTGCGAGGTCGGGTCCTGCTCAGATTGGCCCCACCGGATTTTCGTCCATCAATGCAATTAATCGCTGATCTCGGACGAAATACTGGTTCCGCCGTGAAGATAGGACGATATTGCTCCTTGTCTGAGCCTAAACTTGACTGGCCACTTTCTTCTTCCGAGCTGGATCTGTCCGATTCTTTCGCAATCATCCGGATCGTCCTAGTCGGCCGAGCCGCTGGTGTCTTGCCCTGGTCTGGGTGTGGTTTAGACCGATACCGGTTCGATCCTATCTCGACCTTGGGTTCTCGACTTTTGGCTCACTATAACGTTCTCAGGGTTAATTATTCCAATTCCTCCGCATTTCTTAAAGGAAGCAGAGTTAGCTGATCAGCCAAGTAACGGTTGCCCAAAGTGCCGATAAAGTGTTCGAAATGTTCGCGAGCCATATTCGTGTGTCGTGGATCCTTGATCGGCATTTTAGCTCGCAGACCAGCAACATTTAACCGGGTTTAAGTATTCAATCGGTGTTTCGTCAGATCTTTTCTTCATATGATAATACTGTCACGCGATAGACACCCCTGAGTTGCAATATTGCTCCTCAAATTCTTCACATAATTGAGACCACTTCAAACGCACTTCTCAGCTTAACTGCTTTAGCCAGTTCTTGGCCGAGCCCTTCATGAGATCAGCGAAAATCTAACATTTTTCACCTTCCGGGTTTTATCTCTCAAAAAGGCTGATTTCGTCCGACTAAGCCAGGCTCTCGCCTGATCATCATCCACATCTTTGCCGGTAAAATCTTTTAATTCCGAGATCGCCGACATCCGGACTCGAGTGATTGTTCCAGAGTCACTATCAAATGCTTGAGCCGAGGCTATATTTGCCTTACGAGACATCTACATATCCAAATCGTCCGGATCAAAGTGTTGACTGATCTCCCCATCTGATTCCATATCCACATCACTACGCGGAGGTGATTTATGAAGTCGGTCTTGATGATTGGCTTGGCATATCGATCGAACAATTCCGGCTGATCGAACTGATTCCACGTCCACATCTACAGGTTTCTTGGTTGGTTTAGCCGTGGATTGATTCATGTTTGGTATCGATTGCCATGGTTGTCCTTGTCCAGGTGTATACTGACGTAATCAGTACTGTTCACCCACGAAACGATTCATCATAGTCGTGAACATGGTTCTCATTTGCTCTGGAACTTCTGGTATGCCGGTAGGGTTACTGTTGGGAGTCGGATTGTTCTGTGCAACTTCTTGAGCATCTTCAAAACTGTCGTCTGATCTGACTCGACCAGGTTCGGGCTTCCTTTTTCTGCTCTGCGACTCGATCTTGGGGTCAATGTGCTTGATCCCTTTCGGGACCAACGTCATAGGCGTTACTCCAACTAAGGTGTCAGCAGAATCCGCTCCAGACCGTGATGATGATTGATATATTGACTTAATTTAATATCCAAAGGATATTCAACCAGCTCTTATCGGTGTGAAGGATCACCCGGCGGCGACTGGACCACGGGGTTCGCCCCGAGCAACGAGGCAAGGTGATCGTACAGCGTTATCATAGCTTCTCTGATCGTCCCTTGGTCTAGATCAAACAGCATATTCGCGTCGAACGAACCAGTAGTGAAACCCAACTCCGTCGATCTGGACCAGGAGATTTCTGACCAGGTCAAGTTGACTGCCTGTAATAACCGGCCTAGTCGCTCGACCTTCAAGCTTCCGATGATCTTGGGTTTTATGATCTTCATCACTCGGTTGGTAGCTAGGAATTCGTGAATCTCCCGAAGGTAAAACAAACGTTCTACATCTTGAAGCGTGGTATTTTCAGCTGGTTCGGTCTTCACTTCATCTTCTCCGAAGATTTTCGGTTTTGGTTTCACATATTTTTTAGGTGGATCATATTGATCCGCCCCCATTTTTTTTTCTCTTTTTCAATTTTCTTTTTATGCATAGGATCGAGGTCAGCACCTCGATCCTTTCCCGGATTATAATTACTTCAAATATAACCCAGATCAGCCCCGATCGGAGCCTTGTGGGGAGTTGTTTCATCTTTCATTTCGACCTGGAACTCCACCGAACCAGGTCGACCATCCCTTCCTTTAAGTTTGGACAGCATCGGAGGCGATACGCCTTCCTCCAATACACCCGAAAAATTTTCATCCACTTTGATTTTCACATCTTTTTCATCATCAAAGGAATCACGGTGATATCCTGAGTCACCAAGTGATCCGGGCGCGTGCACCATTGTGGTGGAGCCGATATCCAAATCCAGAACGGAAGTCTTGGGTGGAATTCGGATACCGACTAGCCCGGACGACCAACTATCGGAGGGGGCACCCCATTGATCCTGATCGGCATCAGGATCGGATGAATCATTACTACGATGACTGATCCGATCCTCCTGGTCTTGCGAACGGTTGTCATGTACGATAGAATCCATATTTAACTTCATATCACCTTGTGTACCCATTGTTCTGCGGTGGTTACACTCACTCAGGTAGACTGTTAGATGAAAGGGGTGATCCGAATCAGGTCGGAAGAGATGACCTTCTCGAGACGAGGGTGTCCTCGGATGGGAATCTTTACCGGAGAACGAGTCAGGATCGATACTTACTTAAAGTATCTAAAGGAACTGATCGGGAAACTTCATCCGATCAGGACAGCCAATAAAAACGAGAAATAACGAGAAACCATGAAAACCACGATAAAACTACGATCTTCCACAGTAAACCACAAACGTTATCTCCACGAAAGCTTTCCGATTGATATCTCGACGATTCGTTTGTATCACCATTTTATTTCTCCTCAAAGTAGGAACGGGAGGAAAATGGATCGAGAAGTCGGATGGGTGATGGGTGATCGAAATTCATCCTTCGTTGGTTCTTGGATGGTCTATGGCCCAATCTCTGCGGTGACTATGCTCTTCATATCTACATTTTGGTCAATTGGTGAGTCGCCAATAATCGAAGTGTCATCCGCTTCCTCAGAAAAGAATCTTGGCCGCACAACTTGAGGAGGCATCGTATTAGATCCTTCGTTGTAGTGCGCTGCCATTCGCTCGTCGAGGATTATAGACCAGGAGGTATGGGCGCGATCGATAGTAACGCCGATAACCCAATATGCTTTTAATGTTTAGCATACATCGAAATGCTTGCGTCAAGCTTTGGGCTTCTCTCTTTTTGTACCTGAGCAACTCCTTTTGCGCAAAATCTGATAACTCACCTGTCCATTGCTCATATGGGGTCTGTTTGTGTGCCGCTGTTGGTGGCATATGAGCAGCAAAGTTTATACCTGCTGCCCACTACTTATATTGCACCACTGGGAAACATAGCCCTAGTCTTTTCGACCAAAGCTCGGTCCATTCTTTCGGGAAGTCAATTTTGCTGTCGCGAGAAAGCGACGTTTGGCTGATGAATGATGCCTTCTTTACGAAGAAATTTGGCAAACTCGCTGCTGCAATATTCTACTTGGTTATCAGTGCGAAGAATGCAAATTGGTTCCGATTGCTGTTTCTCAACTTCATCTTTGAACAGCTTGAAATGATCTAACACTTCACTTTTCTTCCGCATGAAGTATATACACAAAGCGAGAAAAATAGACAACAAATGTTATGATGTAACGTCTTCTGGCTGGTGTTGGTGTTTTGAATGGTCGCTATAAATTAAAATATTGTCTGACAGTTGATTTAACCTTTGTTGAAGTGATAGCTCGATGCGCGTAAAGGTAAAGAAGGTAGAGAAAGAACTTGCCTGCAAGAAGGCAGAAAGAATTATATCAGGGACACTAAGCACAGTGTCGGTAGAGGCATTCATTTAGAGTTCCTATACCTCAGTAGAAACATTAGCACTTTAGGAATATAAGCACATATAACTGCAAGTGTAGCGGATTCAATGCCACTAATCCTCTTGTGTGTTATTATTCTTCAAAGAGTACCAATGGTAATGCATCTTTATTAGATAAGAGAAGTAATTCTTATAAAGAATAAATGTACAAGCCATTTTTGATCCTTGTGTAATCTGATTGGACAAATATATACTTCTCAGCAAAACACTTTAAAATAATTTCTGAGTAGGTGCAAGTGTTTCTAGAATGTTGCGATGAAGCTTAAAAATGGTATAGCTGTTGCATTATCTTTTATACACTCAGTGGTAATATTTTTGATTTTGACACTACGTACTTTTGCTAGATTAAAATCAAAAATTATGAAGTCAAATTTCGTGGTTGAAGTTGGTACCGTATTTTTAACGAATAAGAATATCTTTGATATTACATGATTATTTAAAATTAACAGTTGTACGTGTGGGTTAAACTTTAATATAGTTTAAAGGAGATATCATCAATATCAACGTTGGACTGTGCTATCAGTTCTAAGTCATAAATCCGGATCCGTGTTAAGCGGCAGTTTACTGCTGATAGCTCGGACCATCATGGCTTGAGTTAATTGAAGTATAAAATCCACGGGTCGTCCTAGTTAGCCATTATAAGGCGTAAGGTATATTGTGCCTTTCACGTTTTTGGCGGAAATCACCTTATTGTGCGAAAATTATCCTTTGTATGTGAGGTGTGAACAAAGAAATACTGCGCAGACAATTCTTACTAACGCGTATTTCAGACGTCTAAAATGGATGGCACAACACGAATTATGTCGCCCACACAACGATTTAGGCCAAGAGTTCAAAACATGGCGGATAACCTCTCGCCAATCCAGCATTGTCTGTCACCTGACCACGTTTTGGTGCGCACTCGTCCGGGCAATTCTGCATTCAATATCTCACTCTTATCATTATATTAATACATGTACTTTTACCCAAAATTTAACGCAACGTTTGACCAAAAGCATTGCTGACGATAGAACATTGTTTAAGAATGGTGTTCTGTCAAGAGAATGGTCCAGGCAGGTTAAATCGAAGTTGACAACTAGAGCACTGATTCTAAAGATAGTTATTACTACAACTTAGTACACGATTCTCGCTTGTTGTGAGCTGCTCCTCGCTGACAATAAAGACACATTGTATGAGGGTAAAGTACAGAATATGCTGTGTGAGGTGCTAGAGCGCAGCTGCGGGGTGCAATTAATATTTCAGCCTCTACCAGGCTATCGGTCTTGTGCACGGGTTTCAGCCAATATAACGCTCATGATATGACTGGCTACAGCACCCAAGTGTTGGGGTCGTATTGCACAAAGGAGAAGTTGTGAGCTGATGTACGAAAACCACTTTATCCGAGACATCAATTGCAGCAGCGACTGTAATCAATACGTCCCCAAAGGCAATAGGAACAGTGTTTTGATCCACAAACACGAAACCTTGCTCGGCATCCACCACAACTCCCACGCCATGGTAACTTGAGCTCGAAATACCATCGATCATGTAAGGAATGTCAAAAGACACCATCACCAGCGATAGTAGTGTCTCTTGCCAAGTGCAATTCCTCCAGGAAAAAAAGTAAATATTGGGCTTCCGTTATTTGCAAGATCTGTCAGTATTTTATTACCGTTTGACATGTCCTCGTTGCATGGCTTGGAACACTACAATCCGTCTTCGTCATTGCGTGCGCACAGCTGCATCGGAAACAAGAGACGAGACATCATAATAAAGGCTGTACGGATACAGTGACGACCGCGAATCATTAAGTACCGCAGCACTGTGCAAAAGCCGTTAAGTAGGGACGCCATGACACTCACGAAATCATCTAAAGTAGGCGTCGACTCTCCTGCCACAGACGTCGTTATACAAGGCTGTGCTAGATGCGCTTTCATGAACATGTGACCCGCTTGAGCTAAAAAGACACCCCACCGGCATGGATGCATTACGAGCTTGCTGATAGGACAACATATGAACAATGCCACCTCCAATTTCCAAGTACCTGTCTAGCGTGATACCGCAAAAGTCTTATAGATTTGACAGGCCTCTCTCAATCAAGTTAGACGGGTGTCAAATCTTTCAGACTCTTGAAATGGAGGCTGATTGGTCAATAAATGTATGTCGAGATTCATAAATCTGGGTACAATCGACATACAAAACACGGTGCTTACAGTGGATGATTCGAATTGACAAAAGTGGATGGGCACCGAAACTAAATAGGGTATACTTCTGTGGTCAAGAATTTTATCGTTGGCTATCATGCGAAAAGCGTAATCTGGAAGTCCAGGACGTGAGTGGTCAACTAAAAGCCAACATCCTGGACAATTAACTTGTACAGACATTAGCTGATGGGAATGCTTCGGCTCTTTCTGTTCGCACGACACCGCGAACCCATGAATTGTTGGAATTTTGGATGATGTTACATGAAGTGAAAACTGACGTTAAATTCCTGCTATCAAGATTATCGTGGTTTCTATGCATGTTGTGAATTTTAGGTTAAGTGGAATTTTAGCTAAAACTACACTTAAAATTTACATAATATATACTTTCATTTTTGTCGAGTAAACAGAACGTCTAGCATACGCGTCCTGAGGCACTTCCCCGCGTCCGACACTTACCGGCCGGACATTTCGAGTGAAGAGAACACGCACAGCACACGCAGATAGCCTATACTAACCGATAGGACAACACATTGTGGCAAACAAGGTTATAAACGCATTAACTGGTGTTTATTACTGTTACGTCTAGCTGCAAGCGATTACGTGGACATCTACATTTGCCAACAGGTTATGAGCCCAAGTTACGGGGTTCAGGACCAGTTTTGCTAAGTTTTCGAAGTTTACTTAAGTTTTCGTGCAAAGTACGATTTTTGGTGGAAGTCCCCTATACCAAAGGGAGACATTGGATTATCTCGTTTTCGCATATTTGTTTCTCGTCTGTGGTTACAGATTTTGATTGAGTGGAAATATGGCTGACGAAGAAGTGGACGTAGCGGCCATGTTGGCATACATAAAACGTTTGGAGACGAAAATTGAGGCTATGGAAGATGAAAAATCACAAGACTGCGCATCAATTATTTCGCCAAAGTCTAAAAGTTCAGAACAAGGCAGCATATTTAAAGAAGCTGTAAAGAACAATGGCCCGTTTGGAAAGCGGATGACAGTGGAAGACTTAGGTGGTGACAATGGAATTGAACGTGGCGCGCAGTGGCAGGCGCCGGGCGGAAACGGACCGCGAGTATATGAAGACCAAGAGAGGCAAAATATACACCGAAGTGGGAATATGAAAATTCCCAAATTAACAATCAAAAACTTCACAGGTGAAGAGATTTATCCTGGTTTGGGTGCAGGTTTCAGGCAATGGGCCTACCTGTTTATTGAAGCAGTGGATGTGGCACAACTTTCGTCTGGATTTGTGTGGACAGAACGTTTGAAAGTTAACAAGTTAAGTGAACATTTGGAGGGCGTAGCGGCCAGTTACTTTCAAGCAAACATAATGACGTGGTGGCAGATATCGCAGGAGCTTTACTATGTTTTGGATCAACTTTATCACGCTTTTAAAGTAAACATTACGCATCAGCAAGCTGCGGTACTTTTCGCGCAAGAAAAGGATGCTAGGAGGTCATGGACCCAGCATTTTTTATACCTAGTGGCATTGGCACGAGAAAGTGGGTCACACGAGCGCCTTATCGTGGAGAACATTGTTAAGTATGCAGCTCCTGAATTGAAAATGGGGTTGATGATTAGATACAATCCACAGCGTATGGACTATATACTGCATGCGCAAGAACTGATCGCATGGGCGCAGGAGTTGGAAGATGGCGCAGTCAAGACAAAAAAGCAAACAAGAAGCATGGTAAATTTTGTTGATGAGCGGAAGAAAAAACGTACGTGTTTCTCGTGTGGAATGGAAGGCCACACGCAAAAGTACTGCCGAAAAGGAAATCGTAAACCGCAGGGCAAGAATTTCGAGCGCAAGCCAAGGTCGAGGGCAGACGAAAATGGAGAGAAGAATTTGGTATTGTCGACACTTGAAAGTGGAAGGAGATTACAAAAAACGCCTATAAAAGACATATTGGAAGATAAAGAATTGTGGATTATCGATAGCGGTGCAAGTCGACACCTCGTATCAAGCGAAGACTTTCTCGAAGATGCAGTTGATTGTGGAGAAAACGAAGATTTGTTGTTGCGCGATGGAGCGAAATTAAGAGTGACCAAAGTTGGAAAAGTACGTTTGAAAAGCAAGTTCGCGACGATATTACTTACGGAAGCCTATTACAAAATTGGCAAAGAATTTAATTTCTTTGGGCAACCTCAAGAAGAAGGGATGCACACTAAAAGACACAGGGAAAACGATGACGATGATGCATGGAGATAGTGTATTATTTGATGTTGATGTTACTGGGTGCGTATTCATAGCAAAGTTGAGTCTGATGAAGGAATTAAGTATAACTGAAAGTTTCTCGAATATG
The DNA here is from genome assembly GCA_001887855.2 of Sclerospora graminicola. Taxonomy (NCBI): domain Eukaryota; phylum Oomycota; class Peronosporomycetes; order Peronosporales; family Peronosporaceae; genus Sclerospora; species Sclerospora graminicola. The sequence goes on along the minus strand of MIQA02008762.1, from coordinate 10,373 downwards.
ATTATGACAACTATGGAGAGTGACGGATGTGATGACCCACAAGAAGGGTCATTACATCACTTTCATTTAAGTTTGGGACATTTGGCTTATGACACTGTGGAACGACTGGCAAAAGACCCGGCATCGGGCATAAGGCTAACTGACAGGCGCAGACCAAACTGTCTGACCTGCGCTGAAGGAAAAGGAACCCGCACGAAGCAGCCCAAGCAAGATAGTGGACAGAACGCACCGATTGACAGAATCGGTGGCGTAATCTGTAGTGATCTAAAGGGATCGATTACCCCCAAAGATCGACGTGGAAATAAGTACCTGGTTGTTTTTGTTGACCATTTTTCTAACTACGTTCGCGTTTTTCCCGCGAAGTCAAAGGATCAAGCTGCGAAAAAATTTGAACATTTCTTGTCATGGTTTGAAAATGAATTCAATTGCCGGATTCACGTATTACGTACCGATGGAGGTGGAGAATACAGGAATGTGGATTTGTTTTGTAAGAAGACTGGGGTCAGAAGACAAATCACGGAAGCAGGAAACCCTGCCTCGAATGGCAAAGCGGAGCGCATGAACAGGACGATTTTCAACATGATCCGTTGCATGATTTTTGGATCTGGTGTCCCTCTTACATTTTGGTCTGAAGCGGCGGAATACGCCAGCTATATTCTAAATCGCAGCCCAACGCGTGCAAATGTACGGAAGATGTCTCCGATTGAAGTCCTTACGAAGAAAAAGGCAAACATATCTGACATAGTGATTTTCGGTTCGCCATGCATGGTTTGGCGCGATGCCAGGAACAAGTCACTAGGAAAGCACGCGGAAAAGGCTCTAATACTTGGAAAGAGCGATGAAACTAAGGGTTACAAGGTGTTGCTCTTGAAGGACAGGGTTGTAACGACTACGAGACATGTTTATCACGTGGAGACCTTAGGAGAGAAGGAGAATGAAAAGTTGTTACGTATGGTTAATAACGATGTGGAGATAAGTCACGACAACAGTGGAGAAAATTCACCTTCGAAGGAGAATACAACAAAGAATCGCGAGAAGAAACACAAACAAGCGCTACCGCCAAGGAAGTCGGTGAGAAAAATAAAGAAGACGCAGAGATTGATTGAGTATGAAGAGGATGAAAGACAGCGCAAAGAAATTGAAGATGAAGTTCCGAATGATGAAGAAGTAAGTGGAGTAAACGAAGAAAATTCGTTTTTTGCTTTTGCAGTGTGTAACGTCAACAATCCGGACAGTGGAAAAATCGCTGGAACGCCGGACCCCAAAAGTTATTTTGAAGCCCATAAGGGGGGGGCAATCTGAGAAGTGGGCAGTCGCTGAGAAGACAGAATTAAAAGCCCTGGAAGATTTGAAGACATGGGAAGTGATGAAACGAAAAGATGGGATAAAAACTTTACCCACCAAGTGGGTTTACAAGACGAAACTCAAGAATGATGGCACTGTTGAAAGATACAAGGCTCGCTTAGCGGCACGTGGAGATAAACAGGTGTATGGCGAAAATTATTTTTTTACTTTCTCGACGGTTATGGAGATAAACAATATGAAAACCATATTGATACTGTCGATTGTGTGGAATGTGCCGGCAAGGCATGGAGATGTCCCAAGCGCTTACCCGAAGGCAAGTACTGAACAAGATTATGACATTTACCTACAAGTACCTCAAGGTATGGAAATTTCGAATGACACACTGGAAAAGTTGGGAGCTACAAATGCTAAAGAGCTAATGCTCAAACTGAAGCGAAATCTTTACGGCCTTAAACAGACAGGACGATTATGGTACGAGCTATTGTACGACACTTTGGTGAAGATGAATTTCTCTCAGTGTTTGACGGACACATGTATTTTTGTGAAGATTGATGAAAAAGGCACGATCGTAGTTGGAGTTTACGTTGATGACCTATTGGTGACAGCTACGAAGACTCATTTAGTGGATGACTTTTTCGAAAAAATGCAAGTTTTGGAACTAAAAGATTTGGGCAATGTGGAGAAATTTCTCGGTATGCGAATTTCGGGTGACCCAACGAACGGATATACTATTGATCAGGAGAGCACTATCGTGGAGATGCTGGATAAGCATGGTTTGAAGGAGGCGAATGTGGTAAGAACGCCTATATCGAGTTTGGAAGAATATGAAGAATTGAATGAAAGATTACCGATTGATTCTCGTGGAAAAAGGGCCCACGGTGAAAGATTTTCAGTCTCTTGTGGGGAGTTTGTTATGGATATCACGAATTTCTCGCCCGGATATATCGTTTGCGGTGCACCGTGCCA
>MIQA02008753.1:0-13611 GCA_001887855.2 Sclerospora graminicola | reverse complement strand
TTCCAGGCTGTTTATCGAGAGATCGGGATGGTTGAAGATCGCCATAGAGTTTGACCGTAATCGGGTCAGAAGTGGTACGGATCAGTTTGAAGGTGCAGCAAAGATGGGTAAGGTGGTACTCCCTCCGTCCCAAAGTTATTGTCCGATTCACATTTTTTTAGCGTCCCATTTTTATTGTCTTATTTTTATTAGTTTATTTAAGGAGGAGCAATGCATGTTATGGAGTGACGACTGTGAGGACACATTGGCTATTGATTTTAGCTCTTATCAAGATAGTCTATCAACAAACAACAATAGCGAATACATTACCATTTGCCAGCTATTCTCTACCGCGAGCCATACCCGATTGATTGTACGCGTGCTAGCACCAAATACTTCCGAAGCGGCTTTTACAACACCAACCCGCAGTCTCCCATCGACAGAGCTTGTTAACAGCTATTCGTATACCGCCCGCCATTGCCCTTCAGTCAAATTCTTCTTAATCTTAGGAATAATAGCACCATGGGGTACCTCATCTTCAACCACTTCGCATTTATCGAAAAATTGTCCTACAACAAAAGAATTTGTATCAATGCAAAGCTGGTTACCACCATCACCAGCTCCTTGATCGGCAGAGGCAGGTGCGAAATCCATATACCTGCCGGTGCTCCGTCAAATTACTTCCAAATTTAGAGGTAGTTTTTGGACCACAACTTCGGGTAGCGGAACGCGTAAGCCCTAAAAAAAATCAGCAAATGAAGCCTTTTTAAATCTCTACATTTTCATATAAAAATTAACATAAAAACAGTATTTTTGATCTTAATCTCGCTGTTTAAACAACAATCGGACAATAACTTTGGGACGGAGGGAGTACTACGCAACCGTGCGACGAAGCGAACAGGATCGAAGTATGAGGCAGGCACATGCGTTGGTGTACGGTACACTAGGTATAGGACATTGCATATATAATAACAGGTTTTGATTTACCCCCTAAGCAAAGAGTCGCTCCGCCACGTGTCGCGGTCATTGGGAGCACAGGGTTAACTAGGCCCCTGTAGCTCAACTTAATTCCCGATTAAGACGCGCTTAGACGCATTTTGGCTCACCGGAAAGCCCCCGACCGGTTTCGTTTAGGTTACCAAACCTCACCCCCACGCGCACGTGTTTGGAACACGTTTATTATTGGAAAGGTTTTGTGGAGAAAACGTTTCTGGATTAATGTGGAAGATCGTGGTTTGATCGCGTTTTTCTTGGTTTCTCGTTGTCTCTCGTTCTTATTGGCTGGCCTGATCGGACGAAGTTTCCCGATCAGTGCCTAGATACTGAAGTTAAGTATCGACCCTGACTCGTTTTCCGGTGAAGATTTTCACCCGAGGACACCCCCGTCTCAAGAAGGTAATCCCCTCCGACCTGATCAAGATCATCGTTTTCGTCACTGAGTCCACCTGAGTGACCCCGATCAAGGGGTACACAAGGTGAGATGAAGTTAAGTATGGATTCTATCGCACATGATGACCGGTCGGATGACCGGGAGGATCGGATCAGTCACCATAATGGTGATTCATCCGATTCTGATGGCGATCAGGATCAACGGAGTACCCCCTCCGATAGTTGGTCGTCCGGGCAAGTGGGTATCCGGATTCTGCCCAAGACATCCGTCCTGGATTTGGAAATCGGCTCCACCACAGGCACGTCCTCATCTGTTGGTGATCACTCGTCTTGATCTTGTTATTTTTAAATCATAGTCACTATATGCCTTACTGAATCGTTTGTAGTAATTTCTTTACTGCTACATCGAATCATCATATCATTTGTACGGGGATGCAAATTTACTGGCAGCAATATTTATCGTCGCCGTTGTCAAAGTTCTGAGTTTCATGTGATATCGTATTCATTTTCCGCACAGGGCCTGTTAGTAACTTTTTCTCTGGTTCCGGTGTGTCCACTATAACTGCAAAATTGATGTCTGCATACATTTCCCTTTATAATAATATAGTTTCATGATTGGTTTTGGACCTAGCTATTTGAGAGGATTGTCTGTACTTCGAAGTACATATGAATTGTCGGTAACAGGGGTGTGCGGTATCACGTTTCGGCACCGGTACTATAGTAGCGAATCAGGTACCAAAATTTACGTGTAAGGTAGTCCATGTTAGTTATTACCTATTTGGAGAATCAGTGGATGAACAGACACTTAATTACTTTAAAAGACATATCGTAACACGAAAACCGCCTGAAAATAGCGATCGAATGCGATTAATGATGATGGAGAAATATGGAGTTAAAGCCTTTTCTTATACAAAACAATTTCGACGCTTATGGTGGGGATTTTGTGGAATTATAGTGGAATGGTTGTGGCAACTACGTAACAAATCTATTTTCAATGGTTTGAGACACAAGTCAGCAGAAACTATCAATTTCTTATGGGCTCAAAGCAGAGCCTAACCAGACACAGTTGCTACATTTGAGCAACAACAACCTTCGACAAGAGAAGACGGGATGCGTCTACAATTGTGTATCCAGTGCGTGTTTGACACTTTACCAGCACCGCGATCAAAAGCGAGCAGATACTCGGCGACCAAGCAATTGTATATCAGGAAGATCCAGACCCTCATTTAATTTCTAGGATAAGGTAATAACGCAGCCCCAAAAGATATGCGCAATATCTTGAGCTTTCATATTACAGTCTGGGTTAAGCGGACAAATTTGTGTCCCGTCCACCCTTTGATAGAATGTGTTTAACTGATGAGTAGCCATGCGATATACCACCCATGTCTGGTAATCAGTTAAAAGATGCTTATGTTTCCACAATTGTTTAGGACTTTGATCCTGCGTAATTCCCCACCAGTCATCTCGTTGGTATTTCTTCTCCCATCGGATTATCATTTCTGGTAGTCGAACTGCGATATTCTCATGATATATTTTCTTGAAAAACCGTCTAATCGCTTGTGGTATTCGCCAAAATGCAGTATCTACTTCTAGAGGCCATCCAAACTGATGCAACTCAGGATGTGGGTAACAAACCACTGTTTTTATGTTCACTTCCTTACCATTGTCATCTAACAATGGCTCCTTAGCGTCAAGTGCCCAATAGATTCCACTCGCTGATTGATGTAGTGAGATTATTGAACAAATTGTCTTCGTACATCCTTTCACTATCCCAGGCTTGAGAACAGACCAACTGTATTTCTTCAATACATCCGGATATATGATATTTTATAGAGGTGGAACTCCAATACTTCTCCCATTGAACTCTAGAGAACTAGGGTATCGCTGCATCCACCTACCCAATTTTATTCGAGTATGTGAAACTTTTTGTCCGACAGATACTTTCCATTGATACTTATTATGAGCGATCCTTTTGATTTGTAACTCACGAATACTGGATTCTGGGATGCGATCATATTTGTTGGGTACCAATGTTGTTGCCTGTATTTCCGGTATCCAGGGATTTCATGCCCAAATAAATGTACCCCAGAATACCTGATAATATTCTGGAAGTAAATTGTGATAGGGGATATTGTCCACATTAACACATAATTCGTGGACTTCAAATTCTTTTAAGCCATAAGAATGTGGTCCAGGTTCACTTTGTATCCGTGAAATCAAAGACGGTAAGTTCTGCTCCACGTATGTCATTAATTTCGCTGAGTCGTAGACGGACTTAGCCACCAACCTAACTCTTGACTCAATGCTCCTATTTTTCTGGAAATTGTCATATTCTTGCATATCTCCTTTGCATAGGAGATATACGTAATGATTCGTCAGGAGACATGTGTGAAAACCGCCAGATCAACCTTGCCGTTTTATAAATGACGTTTGTGCTTAGTAGCCATGTTGTCGCATCTTTCAGGCGTTGATCCTGTAGTGCTAACGGAATTGAAACTAGTCCTAGTCCTCCAGTTTCTCTAGGGGTGTAGAATAAAAGCGGAGACATTTTATGGCGTGCTGGTCCTCCGTCTGTAATCTGGGACCAAATAAATCTCATTTGGATTTGTATGAGCTTACTCAATATGTGATCCGGAGGATCGAATACTTATGCTATAAATGTGATCGCTAGTAAGACTACCGTATTGAATAGAATGACTCTGTCCATAATCAAAAGAGAGCATGACACTGCTGTCGCTAATCTCCTATGTATCTGTTCGATACGTAAACCCCAGTTAACTTCCGTCATATTTTTCAGACCGATTTCATAACCTAGATAACGTGTTGATACTCATTTCTTTAAAACTGGTAAACCACACCATTCTTTTGGAAGAATTGTTGGTCTCTGAATAATAATTTACTTTTTTTGGGTTGTACTTTCAGCCCTGCCAGTTGTCCAAATTTTATACCACTTCTAAACCTTTGTCCATCTGGTCTGCTTTCTGCAAGAATATGGTGGAATCATCAACAAATGCCGAGAATTGGTGCTTATCAAAAGCAGAATCTAGACATATATTGATGCCATCTAGTTCCTTCTCCTGTCGAATAGCCAATGTCAGAGGTTCCACAGCTAAAATGAATAACAATGGCGCCAATGGACAACCTTGACGTATCCCTGAACAGGCTTTTATTGGTTGAAAAATCTGATTGTAGACGAGAAATTCAGATGTAGTACCTTCATCTAAATTTCTAATTAAATTCACAAAGCTGGTACTGAACCCAAATAGCGATAACACATGTAATAGATAATGTATATCCACAGTATCGTAGGCTTTAGCGAAATCCAAAAATAAAATTCCTGGACACTCTTCATTTGGTAAAAGTTGACTTTGATATGATTGTTCGGTCTGTAGTGTGGCTATCATAATTGCGACTGCTTTTTCCATGCGCCGACCAGACACAAAACCTTGCTGTGTATCACCAATTTATAACCCTAAAAAGGTTTGTAAACGTAATGCCAGTATTTTCGCAAAAAAAATTGTAACCAGTTTGTAGTAACGAAATAGGTCTGTAATGTAGTGCATCTGCTGAATCACCTTTTTTCCTCAAAGGTAACACCAATGCTAGTTAGAAGGATACTGGTGACATTTGTCCTTCAAGTAGTCCATTGTATAAACTTGTCGACGTTGGACTCAATGTTTCTGCAAAATCCTTAAAAATCATTGTTTAAACCATCTGATCCAGCTGCTTTACGTCTTTCCAGGTGCTTGATTGAAGATAAAAACCTCATTTTCCTCAATCTGGGCCATTAAAATTTTATTCTGCTGTGCTGACACCTTTCGAGTGGTAGGAATTGTAAATAATTCTGCCATTTTCCTCTGATAAGAGTACTTCACGATGTTCGCCTCCTAGAATTCCTCGCCAAACAAACGCAAATTTATCTGGTATCGTCGTTCAGGGATGTACCTCTGATCCGTTAGGTACTATTATCTGTGATACTGTTTGGTCCTTTTAACGCACTGAAGTGTTTATATAGAGCCATCTTAAATCTCCCTCTTTCCGATGGAGTCTTCTTCCTTGACGTACTCTATGCGACTTATGGATTGCCTCTGCTATTGCTGTAACTAGGTGTTTCCGGGTGCGTGCATTACTGCGTAATGAACTGCGAAGTTGACGTACTCTTCGTCTTCTACGCCGTGCTGATCTCCTGGATACACGAAATAAAGTGGCCATTATTTTAACACTCAGTTGGTCCCACTTAATGCCAGCTGAATTTCGACTATCCAATATGTTTCGTAATGTCCCTTCTATCTTATCATGCATCCCAAATTGAGATGACCCAAAAAAAGGGTACCGAGGTCTCCGATTGAAAAATTATTGTTGGCCCTGTCTCTTTCTGATAAGAAGAGTTGAACTTGAGCATGGTCTGAATAAGCAGGCGGTTTACTGACATCTAGCCATGGGGTCAATGCTGTTAATCGTTTGGACACATAAAATCGATCAATTCGACTAGCCGAGTTGCCTTTCCAAAAAGTAAAGTGTTCGCTCGGGTCTAGTTTTCCCATCACTGGAGACTGATCCAATAAGTGCCCTCGCATCCGTTAAATGATATTTTTCCACAAGACGAGATAAACTGATACACTCAGTGTTATTATTACGTTCTCCACCGAATCGATCTATCACTGGGGATTCGACGCAATTAAAGTCACAACATAGTATCAATTTATCCATTTGGCTGGATAACATCTGGTTCACCTCGGAAAAATATTCTTTGTCAGTGGAGTTGCTGGCTGGAGCGTAAATACTTACAATCGTTACAGTTTTCCACTCGACCGCAATAAAACGTGAATACCAAAGTTGTTTTTTCCATGGAGTTATGAACTTGGCTTGATCTGGGTGAAAAAAAAATTGCTTCCCCACCCGTTTTATCACCGCCTATACTCCAATATGCTATTTCTCTGTTACAGTTTTAAATTCCCCATCCATTGCTTCGTGTATTCTAAAGTTGTTTCTGAAGACGTAATATAGGTTTCTTGGAGTACAAAACTTTGGGGTAAATGTGGCCCTTTCATGTATCTCCACGCTGATAACCATCGAATAATATCTGTTTTCTTAAATCCTCGAACATTTTGCGTCAATATGGTTAAAGAAGTCTCATCCATTTGATTATATGTCTCCGATGTAATCGACTGGAATTCCATTTCCTTTAAGAGCCTATATTTCGCATAGCTTTCCATCGATGACAAATCAAAGTAATCATGTGTGACCTTTTCGTTAATCGTTTCGTTGCCCGTAGTAACAGGGTGATGAACCCTGTGAGTCGTCAGAGTTTTTTCGTGGATAGTCAGGGATGATGGTGAAGTGATCCGCAATAATGTTCATCCATTCATGTAAGTCTGCCCAAGCTGATCCTTCTTCTTCCAGGACTTTGTCAAAGCCTTCTCCATAATCTTTATATGCTGCTTGTACCTTAAAGTGACGTCGCAACAAATCCATTATGGAATCACTCGAGAGATAATCTTCCCCCACCATAGCGGCGAGCTGCTCGGCGTATAGATATGCTACCGAGCCAACGTGGATTTTCTCACTGGAGCACATAATCGAATTAACTTAATGCCCCCGTAATGGTTTCGGCGTAATTCATTCCATTCTTGAGCGCTGTGAATGATTACTGTTCGCTGTTCTGGCGCTTTTATTGCTGCATATCTTTGCTCCCAAGCTCCAAACCATGCAGCCTGAACACCTTCAATACCATTATTTTTGCCTTGTGCGATCATGGCGCACCAACATTGTTCTCGCCAAATTTGTGTGACACCAATTAACGTCTCGGTGGTAATACCTTCAAGTATATAAGGAGCTCCATCGAATGTTTTCAATAATTGTAAAAGTAGTATGCTCTCCTTGTCCGCTGCTGTTTTCCATACCCCTGGACCTTTATTTAGGTGTGAAAAGGGCACTGTGGTCTGTTGCTTCCACGTTACCTCTAAAGCACCCCATGCTTTAATCCAATGTTCTGTTGTCTCTGTTGGACTCGAAGCACATTCATTAAAGTCATCCACTAATTCACGATGAAGTTGAACAACTTTAACATTCGTTCCTTGTACGTAGCGGGTTGGTTTCGTTTAAACCTGAGTCCCACTTTCGATAGGATCTTTTCTTGTACACAACCGTTTAGCTTTGGTCGTTCTCTCATGTTCCTCAATTAATGCATCGTGTTCAACTTCTGTTAATAATTCTGCTTCCGAAGCTGACACTAGTAATTTTTGTTCATTACTATCTTGAGTATCCATCCAGATTCGATGGTACCATTGGTACAATACCGATTCTGGAATGTTGTATTGATGCATCAATTCCTCACGGGTGTCTGGTTTAGACAGATCAGCTTCCAATAACTTAATTTGTTCTGGAATTGATTGCCGCCCGACCTTATCCGTTAGAAAATGAAGGACTTCTAATATCATGAGTCAGGAAATAATCTGCTCAATGTCACATTTAAAATAATTATAATAGACGGTCCTCTCAGCCTATTTAATAATATCCTCCGTCATTTTGTCCTATTCTTCAGACTGCCATGCCTGTTGGGACTTCGTATCCACCAGGATTCCGATATCCTTCTCCGTATGGTTGGAGACCTCATTCATGACGATATACACATTTTGTCCACATTTAGTGTTACTACATCGATCATCATCATAATCTTCTTCTGAATCACTGCTACTACTAGTTTCAGTCATTATTATATCCACTTCATCCCCTGGCTTAACGTCATGAGATCTCAGCCCATGGATATACGCTGAATAATGTGCATCTTTAGAAAAAGAACAATAGGCCAGTGCATATGATCCGTTGAGGCCATTTGTTTAAGGCTTCGGACTGTTTCGATACAATTCTGTAACGATATAGGATACTCTCCACTCATCATGTAGCAGTTATGTTTTTGTTACGTGTTTCTGGTGCGTAATGAATTACGCCAGGTTCCTCCATCATCGCATTAGTGTTTATGACAAAGATGTCTTTCTGAAGTAAAGTACTCATTGTAGCCAATGTGTCGTTAGCTCCCCAAGCCTTTTGTGGTACTATATCAGCAATCTTAGATCCACTTGTTGCAAATTCTCGTAACTACTGTTTGAATTCGCGAGCTGACTCCTTCGCTGAATTTTTTTCGTAGCCACGTCTAACCCCAATAAAGTATGCTTACGAATACCTGCCGGGACTTTTATTTCGAAGTCTAGTAGGGCCCGAATATGACTTCCTTCTTTCATCAGTCGAGCTAACGTTTTCAGTGCCACAACATTTTCACTTTGAAATTGAAGCGACGCTAGTGCTTGACATATTGCATACACCGGGATCCAAAATTTGTTGAGACTGATACTATAGTTTCCTACCGATACCTAAAATTAACACGTCGGTACGGTTTACTACCGAAATTAACATGGCCGGTATTGGTATACCAAAATTAGTACCGAAATTGGATTTGGCCGGTATCACATACCGGTACTTGCACCAACATTGGACTGCATACCGGTAAATAGTACCGGTAGTTTGTACCGGGCTTGATTTATATAGTTAATAACCGGTAATTGGATAGATCTTTTATCCATGACAGTGGTCACAAGTAAAGTATGTCAGAAGAGGGTTGTATGCCACCTGTTCAAATTTAACCGCAAAGCAACCGAAGGTACGAACGCGCTAGAACAGATAAAAGTAAAAGTAAAACTAAAATATATTATCATGCATTATTTACCCTTGGTTCCTACGCGATCGTGCGCCGCCAAAGTAGTTTCACAACTGCTCGCATTAGTGTGTTTGTTACAAAAGTACCCATTTCTAAAGTGTAATAGAAATGTAAAATTGGAAACACAACTCACACTTCAGTCGACAACTTCAACTTTCAACACTCCTTCTCGGCGCGCGTCCGACACTTACGGAACCAACCCAATCATGCTCCGTAGCTCCAGTAGCTTCGCTGCGCTTAATCCCTTCGTTAATATATCGGCTTCCATTTTTCTTGTCTCGACGTAACTTGGTTTGATAATGCCTTCTTTCACATGACTCTTCACAAACTTCAAACGTACGTCGATGTGCATCGCTCGTGCACTGCTTTCCTCGTTTTGCAATTGTTTAATCGCCGCCTGATTGTCCATGAGCAATTCCACAGGCACCTTTACCTTTAGTCCCATTTCTTTGAGCAGCTCCTTAATTCCTAACACCTCTTGAATTACCATTGAACTTGCAGTGAATTCCGCTTCCATGGTCAATAATGAAATTTTACCCTGCTTTTTACACATCCAAGCGATTACCATTCCATTCAATTTTAGGAGTCCACCCGTAACAGATTTCCTGTCGATCTTGTCTCCTGCGTAGTCAGCGTCGCTGTAACACCTTAGTGAAAACACATCTTTCTCAGCCGCAGTGTCTTTTACCATAGCGAGTTTCAAATCCGCTGTCCCTTTAAGGTATTTCACCACTCGCTTTGCTAGCTTCCAGTGGTGCACAGTAGGGCGTGGGTGGCACGGGTCATGCGATGCACCGCAAACATGATGTCCGGCCTGGTGCATCGTGCGATCCACAATAAACTCCCAGCTCAAGACTGAAAGTCCGCAATGGTCGGTTCGGGTCCCGACTTTAGCAGTGGTGTCTGGTCTTCGTGTTCTGCACCTTCGATTTCGTCAGTTGGCGCACGAGCAGAGTTACAGTCTTCCAGACCCATCTTGGCGATCAGTTTGTCAATATTTTGTCTCTGATCCAGCTTGCATCCAATCGAGTCACGATCCACCCTTATGCCGAGAAACTTCGAAACCGGTCCTAAGTTTTTTAGTTGTAACTCATTTAATTCGTCAAAAAACGCTTCCACTCGAGAGTCTTCCGTTGCCGTGATTAGCAGATCGTCTACGTATACTCCCACCAAAGTGATTCCGTCATCATCTCGCTTCATGTACAGGCACGAATCCGTTAGGCACTGCTTGTATCCATGCTTCGTTATGGATTCATGCAGTAACTTGTTCCAGAGCCGTCCCGCCTGCTTCAACCCGTAAAGGCTCTTCTCCAATTTCAGCAGCAGCTCCCTCTGCTCCTTGACTTCCTTTTTATCCAGAATTTTCCTGCGAAATTTCCATTCGCCACTGGTATTTCGAGATATATGTTCATGTCTTTTTCTGTAGGCGCCTTCACATAGGCGTTCGGCACGTCGCCGTGCCTAGCGGTTACCTCCCATATAATCGACATCGCCAGAATTATTCTGCTAGTCGTTATATCCATTACTGCAGAGAAGGTTTCGTAATAGTTTGCTCCGTATACTTGTTCGTTCCCACACGCAACCAACCGGGCTTTATAACGTTCAATGTTTCCATCGTGATTCAATTTTGTTTTAAACACCCATTTTGTGTGCAGCGGTTTCACACCAGGTTCCCTTCTGACGATTTTCCATGTCTTGTTTTCCTCAAGCGCATTCATCTCCTCTGCCATCGCTCTTATCCAATGTTTCGCTTCCTTGCAGTTTAATGCCTCCTTGTACCCCTTTGGATCCTTGCAAAAAACCAGGTTGACTTGATCTTGTGAACTTTTTCTTGTCATCATCCTTCCGCCTGTTTCCGGAGCATTATGTTCTTGTACGTCTTCTTCGGTTCTTGCTTCCTTCCCGTTTTCTTCGCAAACAATCGCCTCATTAGTTGTCTTCTCTTGCACTTCTCGTGTCCTTCTGAATTGCTCGTTCTGGATCGGGTTCAGCGTCTCGATGTTTCTGACGTGCTGCGTCACGATCACGAGTCTTTCCTTCGGAAGATACACGCGGTAGCCTTTGGTTTCGTCGGACTTCCCAATTATTATGCCTGCTTTTGCCCTTGGTTGCAACGAATTCTTCCTTGGGTCGCGAAAAACCGTGCACGGGCTTCCGAAGGCAACGATATCTCCAACATTCTGCGATTTGCCTGTCAAAACTTCCATGGGCGACGCCGTTTTTGCGTTTGTCCTCGTAGGGCTTCGATTTAGAATGTAGGCCGAGTATTCAACAGTGTCTCCCCAAAAATGCAGGGGTAGACCGCATGCAAATATCATGCATCTCGCCATGTTTAATACTGTCCGGTGCATTCGCTCGGCCTTTCCATTAGACGCTTGATTCCCTGCTTCACTGATTTGACGTTTCACACCTGTTTTTCTAACAAAATAGGTCGACGTTCCGGTATTCTGCGCCGCCGTCCGTTCGAAGTAGATGTATACGACAACCAAACCTCCTTTCGAAATACACCAAGAAGTGTTCGAACATTTTCGCCGCTTGGTCCTTGGTTTTAGCGACGAACACGCGACCGTAATTGGATTTATGATCCACGAAATTGATCAAGTACCTATTTTCGCGCCGATCCTTCGGCGTCATTGGCCCCTTCAAGTCGCTACATATTACCCCACCTATTCTGTAATAGGCGAGTTTTGTCCACTGTCTTGTTTTTGCTGCGCATTCCTTGATTGTTTACCTTCAGCACAGGTGAAACAATTGCGCCTCACATTATCAGTGAGCTTAAACCCTGAATTAGGGTCCTTCGCCACCTTTTCTATCGTGTCGAAGTTTAGGTGTCCGAGACGCGTGTGAAAGTGCATCAAGGACCCTTCCTGCACGTCATTTAATGGCTCTTCCATTGCCGAAAGAATTACGTCATCAACTTGGTTTTTATCGTTACTTGAAGCGTCGACCACCAGTACGTCGTGTCTGCGCTCCACGTCGAAGACAATTTCTCCACTCTTCTTCTCTATCAGAGACCTGTTATTTCCATTATAACTTAGTATAAAACCCTTGTCTTCCAGTTTTCCATACGAAATGATATTTTTGCCAGATTTTCGGCGTAATACACGTCGGTGAGACGTACTTGCTGTGCCACCCCATTCGCTTTCACGTTTAACACCACTGATCCCTTAAGCGTCAATCGCAAAATCTTTTGGTCTGGTAGTATACATTCCAGATTACATTCTTTAACGCTTTCGGGCGCGCTCTTATCTCGAATCAGGTGCCGACTAGCTCCACTATCGAGAATCCATTCCGTGTCTGTTTATTTTACCTGATCACGAATACACAGCGTAAACTTTATTCCACGCTTCTTGCCTTCTTTTATCTTGTTTCCCGACCTGCAGTTTCGTGCAATACGTACGGGCTTTTCGCACTTGAAGCATTTCTTGACCTCCCTGTGCTGCACTTGGTTTACCACGTCACGACTCGTCGCCTTGCTGTTCGTATCTTGCTCCAGCCACTGTGCAAACTGCACGAGTTCTTCCGCATGTTTCAGGTGGTCCATCCGCAAAGGATTGTACCTGGCCGACAGTACTCCGCGTAGTTCAGGCGCGGAATATTTCAGCACGCTTTCTAAGATTAATTCTTCCTTGCACCCTGACGCCTCACTTACTGCGACCAGGTAGAGTAAGTGTTCGGACCACGTCCGTCTGGGGTCCTTCTTGGTGGTGAGTAACTTCATTCCTTGCACCGTAGATATGCTAGTTTTAAATGTCTCAAGCATTTGGTCCAAAATATACCACAGGGACGAGTTAATGTCCCACCACGTCCCGACTTGTTTGTGAAACTATTTTTCGGCGGTTCCGCCCAAGTAGTGCCCTAAGACATCCATTTTCACGCCCTCGTTCCAGGGAAAGCCACTGGCACTCTCTGCCATGGCTATCTACCGCATAAACAGCAAACCCCATTCTTTAAAATTTGATCCTAGGCCCTTGACACTTCGACTCCTGTAAATTCCTTGATTTGCAGCTTCATCTCCCGCGCAGTGGGAATTTACCTTGGTGGCGTGAAATTTCCGTTATTCACATTCCAGCCCTGCTGATATTGCCCTTGACCGGGGCCCATTCGATCGGCCTGTGGCATTTCGCCACCATCCAGACCACCATCCAAGGACTCCAAACGCATGCGTCTTCTCTCGCCATTCTGAAAGAAACTATACATCCCTTGTGGTTTTGCGTCGACTTTCGGCGACTCCAACTTGTTGAGCCTTTCATTCATCTTCGTCATGAGTTTTACCAAATTCTTCATCTCTTCTTGTGCTTGACGGTGTTCATCACGAATATCTCCATCTTGCTTCTCTTCATCGCTGACCGAAACTCGGTCCCGGGATCCCAAGTCAACACTTCCGGTAGTCGCTTGCCTTCCTGAGACGCCGTCCGTTCCTTCTTTCTGCGGCATTGGGCTCATAACCTGTTCAAATTTCAACCGCAAAGCAACCGAAGGTACGAACGCGCTAGAACAGATGAAAGTAACAGTAAAACTAAAATATA
>MIQA02008752.1:0-10268 GCA_001887855.2 Sclerospora graminicola | reverse complement strand
TCCAGATCAGTGCTGATCGGAAAGCCACTGATCTACATGATGTGTTTACGGAAGGTGAGCCAGACCAAGATCAGGGCCGATCAGTGTTGGGAAGGCGATCATATATAGACGATATCTTGGTCACGGCAACATCCTGGGATATGCTATGCGATAAGGTCGAACGACTCTTAGATACCTGCGAGCGTTGGAATTTGTCGATCAGTGTGGTCAAGAGTTTCTGGGGTCAGCCCAATGTCGCTTACCTCGGTCATAACGTATCGATCCAAGGGTTGGAAGCAAATCCGAAAGATCTAGCCGCTCTCAGCGACTTACCGTTTCCCCGATCGTTGTAGGCCATGCAATCCTTCCTCGGATCATTGAATTATTATAGCAGATTTATCGAGGACTTCTCGATCTACGCCGCTATACTTTATGAATTGAAGGAAGTTGACTATCATGGCCTGAGAGAACGTGATCGGATGGGAGGATCACCAATTGGGGCTGATCACGAGGTTGAAGCTACTAAAAAAGATCTCGAGATTGGATCACCAACTGATCATACTGTGCCAGGGTCAGAAGATCACATGAATCGCGCTATGGTAGCCTTCAGTATGTTAAAGGCGAGATGATCTCGACGCCGATACTGAAACACTTCGATCCGGAGAAGATTCCCGTGGTGATCTTATATGCTAGTAAATGGGCAATATCGGCCGCATTGGTCCAAGATCACGATGGAGTTTATTGCCCGGTGACGTTCACAAGCCGAACACTGAAACCGAATGAAGTTAACTATGGCATTGTGGATAAAGAAGTGCTAGCGTTGTTACGTGTGTTGGATGTTTGCTATTCTATGCTGGTAACTAGATCAATTAAGGTATTATCCAAACGATCTAGTCTGGCGTGGTTACTATCCGCGAATGGCTTAGACGGAAGACTGGGGCGATGGGCAGCGGTGTTATCTCAGTGGACTTTGGAGATCATTAAGTGCACCAAGGGCGAAGAAGAAATTCTTGGGACGCTGGCAGCCAGCATTACGCCCCGATCAGAAGTCGATGAAGCCCTGATCGAGGTCGCTCCTCGGAAGCAACCACGTGAATCGATCACTATACCCCCACCGATCGTCGGCTCGGAAGAAGATCTGATCGTTGTAAGCTTCGACGGATCAGCGAGTGTGAAGAAAGGCGTAGGGGCGTATAGCGCGTTGTTATGGAAACTGCCTGAATGGACTGTTATATCGGCCGGTTCAGATTATACTCCAGGTATCACGGTCAATGAGGCTGAATACCGTGGTCTGCCGCTAGGTTTGGATCTCTTGCGAGAGCAAAAGATTGGAAGAGTAATTATATTCGGGGATTCAAACCTGGTGATTCGGCAGATCACTGGAGAGATCGACTGTAAAGCTCCGCGTCTAAAACTGCTGAATGATCGCGTTATGAAAGCTTTACGTGGATGGCCAAGACATGATCTTTTGCATGTGAAACGTGATTGGAATCGGAGTGCAGATCACTTAGCAACTATGGCTATGCGTGATCAGGCCGGATCGATAATCACTGATCAAACGCTGTTAGAAGAACTGGTGGAGATCAATAGGCTGCCGGAGTTGATCCGTGTAGAAAATGATAAGGAAGCAGCCCAGATCTTGATCACGACGAGATCACGAACCAGATCACCACTAAACAGATCACCCTCTCGCGGAAGCCTGACAGAGGAAATAGTACAAGAGATGCGGATCGAAAGAATTCTCAAGGCTCAAGACGAGGAAAAATGGATCGGTGATGTGAAGGCGTTTCTAAAGGGTGATCTGGAGAAGCTGAGCCAGAGTGAGGCAAAAGATTGTGCCAAGATCGCGTTTAACTACGAGATCGACGAAAATGATCTATTGTTTTATTATGTATCAGCTGATCAGGCCGATGCGGATTTGGACCGATCGGCCAGACTCGTGATCCCGGAAACTTTACAAGCTGATATCTTACACCATTATCATGTCAGTTTGGAGGGTGGCCACCAGGGCGTAGGACGAACGTACCACAGGATCCGTAAACATTTCCATTGGAAAGGATTATATCGAAGTATACAAAAGTTTGTTGGAACATGTACGGATTGCGAAACTGGAAAAGGTATGCCAAATATCCGGGGAAGATCACCTGGAAATATCCAGGCGACCTACCCTTTCCAAGTGATCGCGATGGATCACATACCGTCCCTCCCAAAATCGTTCAAAGGCAATACCGAGCTGCTGATCTGGACTGATCTGTTCACGGGATTGGTGATCGCGAAAGCGGGATCTACACGAACGGCTCAACAAGTCGCTTGCAGTTACGAAGAATGTGTGTTCCGACGGTTTGGAGCCAGTGAAGTGATCAGGCATGATCGTGAACCAGGTTTTATGGCCGAAGTGTTTCGATCTTTTAATCAGATGCTTGGCCAGAAACAGAGCGCGACCATGGCGTACCGTCCACAGGCGAATGGTAAAGCCGAGCGGATGGTACAAACGTTGACCAGGGCTATTAAGATGTATGTCGCAGACTCCGCGCAACAAGATTGGGATGAATAGACTGGTGTTTGCTTTGAATTCCTCGTTTGATCGGATCAGGGGAGATACCCCATTCTATCTGGCATATGGTTGGGACCCCCGATCTACCATCGAGTCAGTGATCCCTGTTGGTTGTACACGAGGTCGAGATCGCGAAGCTCGTCGATGGCGCATGGGACTCCAACGTCATTACCAACATGCGCGGGAACAAGTTAACGAACGATTACGAAGGGCTATCCAAGAAAGAGCTGATCGGAACAATGATCAGGCCGATTCACATAATATCGAGCCAGGATCAAGAGTTTGGCTTTACTTGGATCGCGTGAAAGAAGGATATGCCAAGAAGTTAGCACATCTGTGGCATGGACCGTTCCGCGTAGCCGAACTAATCGGTGATCATGCCGCTCGGCTGATTACCGCGGGTACTGATTATGGAATTTTCCCGATTGTTCACTTGTCAAAGTTGAAACTGGTCCGAGAATACCCTGATCGGCCTAAGACTAGGCTGTCAGGAGATGATCAGCCAAGGTTTGATTTTGATGAGGCTCTCTTACCCGAAGATAGTTGGGAAAGAGCGCTGGACCCGAACGAATTCGAGGTGGAGAAGGTTTTGGATACCCGATCAGGCAAGAAAACCCGTTTTGGCCGGACCCACCGTGAATATTTGGTTCGTTGGAAAGGTTACGACGATCCCGAGTGGATAGACGAGCGTGATCTGAATTGTGGAGCGTTACTGAGGGAATTCGAACGTGATCGGGTGAGAAGGAATCGTTTTGAGGTGATGCAAACTCACGAAGAGGGTAACCAGGAATCTCAATAGCCTGGGTTGACACATTGTGGCTGATCAGCAAATATGATGATCGGGCAAGTGGAGATCAGGGCGGTTGGACTGGTTTGGAAGAAACGAATGCATATACATATATATATTACTCAAGAATTATACCTGCACACACGAGAACGATCGACCTACAAGATGGAAGTGATAATGAGACATGAACAAGATTTACGAAAGTGGAACAAGAAGATCATCAAGGAATGTCGTGATATATTAAGTGATTATGGAGAACGAAATAAAAGTGGGTTATCACGACGATCATGGACCATATTTAGTGCGCAGGCGAGCAATCTTGTATCCTGGATGATCCATGGGACTCGATCGGAACTGGTTTCGCCAAGGCTCATGCTGATCGGTCCAGAGCAAGCAATCACGCAGTGTGGCGACCGGAGTTATGTGCCCATAACCGGGATACCAATCCCCGCCGTCCGCCTTGAGTCCACGCGATCCCGCTCGACGAACAGTTAAATGCAGGACGCCAGGGAACAGGAAAACGTCCAGATCACACTCGCCGTGCTGAATTCCGTCGACAACATAATCGCAGATCGTGGCCCAAGCAGCCCCGGCTTTGGTGCGACGACGCTTGCGAGCATGATGGTAGTGCTCGATCCACGCGTTCTTGCGCATCGCCGTCGTGATCGGGAAATGGTGAGTCGCCTCCCATATCGCTTGCACGTGCTCTTGGTGATATAAAGCCAAGCGCCCCTGTAGCTCGACAAACCAAGGGCGATCAGGGAACGCCAGCCCGGGCATGGGTGTCAGGAGGGCATCCCAGGGTGCCGAACCGATCATGAGTTCGATAGCATTTTTGGTCAGCAACCTTGGTTGCCATTGCTTGTCCTTGGGTGCCGGCGATCTGATCGGGAAGATCCAGCCTGGCGGGCGGGACCACAAGCGAGGGACGCTTTTCTGCCGCACTTCGAGAACCCGAGGCGTCAGATCCCAGACCTGATCACCACTCCAAGGTTTTCGTGTGGCCATGTGAGCGGAAGTCGGCTTCCCCTGCATAACGACATACAGATCCATGAACGGTTGGTTCGGATTGTAGCTGTAGTCGTTTTCTCCGATCGACGATCGATTCGCGGGGATGAAAACGCCCGTAAAATTGATTGGCGGGGCGATCGCTGACCCAGTGGGCGTCAGAGGAATGTCAGGATCAGTTTGAGCCGTTGGTTCCTCCTCGAGATCATCGTCATCGTCGTCAACTGACTCCAGCAAAGTAACGGCATGGGCCAGCGAATTCACGCCGGAATAACCTGGTACTTGCGTACGGCGATCAGTGCTGCGTGATCGGGACAGAACAGACAACGTCCTCTCGTCCAAATCAGTTGATTCGTCATCCGAGTCGATCACAAGACGTGATCGCTTGGCGGGAATCATCTTTTGCTTCGACGAGCTGGTCTGCTTACGCTTCCCAGAACTCGAGGCCGAAGGCGCTGGTCGTGGAGTCGCCGGTGGACGAGGTTGAGATGACGCGGGAGCTTGTGAAGTGCTGATCACGGGCTGATCAGCACTACGAACAGGCAAGGAAGCGACGGAGGACGCGGGCGAAGGCGGGGCAAACGCAGGAGATTGCGGCGGGGTGCCAGATGGAGCGAACGAGCTGATCAGGCCGGGAAGTCGTTGCAAGGCTGTCCGGACTGATCCTGAACCGGTGTCTGTTTTGGTCCACCTGTCCATGGTGTGTACCGCGAGACTCTTCAGGTCAGCGTTATGCTGAAGCCAGGCACGATCATCAAGCTCTAGGGTCTCAAGTTTGACCCGAGCGAGATTAAGCTCATGCCGGCAATTTTCAGCCACTTTCCGACTCTCATCCAGCCTCTTCTGCACATCAGCGCGACCAATATGAGAATCAGCCAGCTGTTTGGTCAAGAGCTGGACCTGCTCATCCGAATAACGAGCATCAATATCCCGACGCTCTACATCCTCGGCAGTACGGATCCTGTCGTGCAGAAGTTGATCACGGTCGAGACGGTGATCATCGATGCGCTGCAGATGATCTACCATCTCGACCATCGAACTCTTCATGGATTCGATACGTTCATCTGGAAGTTAACATGGAGAGTCAACTACGGATTATAAAAGGAGTGAATGAGATGGACGTACCCTGATTACGGATGGTGATAGCCATCGTGTCGATCAGCGACTGTAAGGTGGCGACGGTGTCCGAAGGCTTGGAAAGTCGAAGAGCATCGAGATCAGCTGACAACTGATCACGCTCCATCGTCACACCTTGAAAGCGATCAGTCAGGTCCCGCAACTCTTGGTCAAGCCGGTCATGATCCTTGCCAAGTCGATCATGATCTAGCCGGAGAACCGACAGTTGGGTAGCCAGATCAGCGGAATCACGTGCCGAGGTATCAGCCGCGATCCGACGATCGGATAACTCAGTCGTAAGTGCCCGGTTGGTATCGTACAGAGAAACCAACTCGGGAATTGCACTTCGGAGTTCCGATCGCAGCCGACAAGCCTCCACGGGCCCCAACGTGAACGGGCCCGATCCATCTATCAACCGAGTGAGCTGCTCCAAGGAACGGAGAAGGCGATCTGACGAGGGTCGAGCAGGAAGACTCCAAGACGGTCGATATGAAGCGAGAGCAGTCGTCGGTCGGATGAGGCTGGTCGTGATCGACGTAGAGGTCGTGATCGGGGCGATCGCAGGGGTAGCCGAGCTGGAGACGGAGGGCGAAGAAGCGATCGGGCGGGCAGCCGAAGAAGACGAAGAAGGAAGGGGAGATTGGCTTGCGTCGGCCATGGTGATCACCAGAGAGGAAGTTCAAAAGTGAGTGAGTCGAACTGCAGTCGTTGTGCGGCTACAGTTAGTCTCAGGGGCGGCTGTGGTGAAGCGATCGGGAAATATTGGGACTGAAGTGGACCACACATGGCCGTTGATTGCTGACGATAGAACACCCATCAACATATGACGGTTGATGGGTGGGAAAAGGTCGATCACGATCAAGAAGAAAAGGTGGTGGCCAACGGATATTTACGACGTGGAAGAATCAGCCAAATATGGTCGTTAAGCCTAGTCCCAGGCACTGGCAGAATGATGGAGATCACGATCACGATGGTTGTCACAGTCACTAAGTGGAGTTCTCGTGGATATAATAAGAAATAGTGATTGTTGACATGGCATACCAAGGACAGGTGACCAGCCGATCTCCGAATGGTATATTGGTGGAAGCCGGCTATGATACAAGGTTGCAGTCTGATCGGCTTGTCATGCCCGGAGAAAGAAGATCAAATGATGAATGAAGATCGGGCAGGTGGATTAACAGGTTATACAAGTGATGTGAACCTTTGGTTGGTCCGAAGATGATGTGGCAAGGCCTGATCAGCCGAGATCAGTGCGGTATGGTTGTCCTGACGGTGTATTAAGATCGGAAGTATGGTTTGGAAGATGAATGGAGTTGTAATGATGATGACCCAGGACGTTCCCGAGGTGATCAAGGGCTGATCAGGCCTGATCAGGCCTGATCACCTGGTCGATCACTATGGCGATCGTGATCAGGGCCGATCAGCCTTTGATCAGCGTTGATAAGCAAGGGCAAGTGAGTTCTCGGTTGGTCGGACTATATATGAAGTGAACAAGTGCGGAAGAGCAGGTCTCAAGTGGTTTCAGGGTCGTTTGTTGAAGATCAGGATGGGTTGAAGATCTTCTGAAGAGTCGGGTCATGATCGGGGCAGAATTGGTACAGGTCAGCTTGAATGTGCAGCCAGGATGGGCAAGAGAGTGTTACGCAACCGTGCGACGAGGTAAATAGGTTCGAAGTAAAGGTCAGGCATGAGTTGAGGTATGGTACACAGGTATAGGACATTGCATATATAATAACAGGTTTAGATTTTCCCCTAAAGCAAAGAGTCGCTCCGCCACGTGTGCGGTCATTGGGAGCACAGGGTTGATTAGTCCCCTCTTGCTCAACTATTTCCCGGTTAAGACGCGCTAAGACGCATTTTGGCTTACCGGAAGACCCCCGACGGGTTTGTCTTAGGTGATCTAACCTCACCCGCAACGCGCACGTGTTTGGAACACGTTAATATTATTGGTAAAGGTTTTGTGGAGATAACGTTTGTGGATTACTGTGGAAGATCGTGGATTGATCGCATTTTCTTGGTTTCGTTATATCTCTCTCTCATTGGCCGGCCTGATCAGACGAACTTTCCTGATCAGTGCCTAGATACTGAATAAGTGTCGACCCCAACCCGTTCTCCGGTGAAGATTTCCACCCGAGGACACCCCCTGTCTCGAGAAGGTCAAACCCTCCGACCTGATCAAGATCATCCTTTTCGTCACCGAGTCCACCTAAGTGAGTGTAATCAGCCCCGATCAACGGGTACACAAGGTGAGATGAAGTTAAACATAGATCCTGGCGAGCATGAAGACCAGCCAGATGACCGGGAGGATCAGATCAGTCACCACAGTGGTGATTCATCTGATTTCGATGCTGATCAGGATCGACGGAGTACCCCCTCCGATAGTTGGTCGTCGGGCCAGTGGGTATCCGGATTCCACCCACGACTTCGGTCATGGATTTGGAAATCGGCTCCACCACAAAGGCGTAGGGACGTATAGCGCGTTGTTGTGGAAATTGCCGGAATGGACTGACATATCAGCTGGTTCAGACTATACCCCGGGCATCACAGTCAATGATGCCAAATACCGTGGTCTGCTACTAGGTTTGGATCTCCTGCAAGAGCAAAAGAGTGGAAGCGTAATCATATGTAAATCTGGTAATTCGGCAGATCACTGTAGAAATCGATTGCAAGGCTCCGCGCTTGAAGTTGTTGAATGATCGCGTTATGAAAACACTTCGTGGATGGCCAAATCATGACCTCTTACATGTGAAACGCGACTGGAATAGGAGTGCAGATCATCTAGCCACGATGGCCATGCGTGATCAGACTGGATCGATGATTAGCGATAAAGCATTGCTGGAGGAACGAGATTAATAGGTTGCCCGAGCTGATTTATTCGAAAGATAAAAGGGAGGCAGAGCAAGTCTCGATCATGACAAGGACACGAGTCAGATCAACACCCAGTAGGCCACTTTCTCGAGAAAGTCTAACAGATGAAATAGTGTAGGAGATGCGGATTGAAAGAATTCTCAAGGCACAAGACGAAGAAAACTGGATTGTTGATCTGAAAGCTTTTCTGAATGGAGACTTGGGGAAATTGAGCCAGAATGAGGCAAAAGACTGTGTTAAGATCGCGTCCAGCTATGAGATTGATGAAAACGATCTGTCGTTCTGTTATTCTCAAGCTGATCCGGCTGACGCAGACCTGGACCGATCAGCGAGACTTGTGATCCCGGAGTCCTTACAAGCAGATATCTTGCATCATTATCACGTCAGTTTAGAGGGCGGTCACCAGGGTGTGGGTCGGACGTACCACATGATTCGCAAACACTTTCACTGGAGAGATTTATATCGAAGTGTCCAAAAGTTTGTCGGAAAGTGTACAGATTGCGAGACCGGGAAGGGTATGCCGAATATTCGGAGTAGATCACCGGGAACATCCATGCGACTTCCCCTTTCCAAGTGATAGCGATGGGTCACATACTTTCCTTGTTAAAATCGTTCAAAGACAATACAGAGCTGCTGATCTGGACTGAGTTGTTCACGGGATTCGTGATCGCGAAAGCGGGATCTACCCGAACAGCCCAACAAGTCGCCTGCAGTTATGAGGAATGTGTCTTTAGGCGGTTTGGAGCAAGTGAGGTGATCAGGCACGATCGGGAACCAGGTTTCATGGCTGAAGTTTTTCGATCATTCAATCAGATGCTTGGTCAGAAACAAAGCGCGACCATGGCCTACCGTCCTCAGGCGAACGGCAAGGCCGAGCGTATGGTGCAGACGCTAACCAGAGCTATCAAGATGTTTGTCGCAGATTCTGCTCAACAAGATTGGGATGAGTATGCAGAGAGACTGGTATTTGCGTTAAATTCTTCTTTCGATCGGATCAGGGGAGATACTTCGTTTTACTTGGCGTATGGTTGGGATCCCCGATCTACTATCGAATCGGTGATTCCCGTCGGATGTACCCGATGTCGAGATCGCGAGGATCGTCGATGGCGTATGGGACTCTAGCGCCATTACCAGCATGCGCGGGAGCAAGTGAATGAACGACTGCGGAGGGCGATCCAAGAGAGAGCTGATCGGAATAACGATCAAGCTGATCCGCATAATATAGAACCGGGATCAAGGGTCTGGCTTTACTTGGATCGTGTGAAAGAAGGATACGCCCGGAAGTTAGTGCATCTGTGGCATGGACCATTCCGTGTATCCGAATTGATCGGCGACCATGCTTCTCGGTTAAGTACGGCTGGTACCGATTACGGAGTTTTCCCGATCGTCCACTTGTCGAAGCTGAAGCTAGTCCGGGAATACCCCGATCGCCCAAAAACCAGGTTGTCATCCGATGATCAGCCAAGGTTTGACTTCGACGAGGCTCTCTTGCCCGAAGACAGTTGGGAAAGAACGTTGGATCAAAATGAATTTGAAGTTGAGAAGATTTTGGATACCCGATCGGGCAAGAGGACCCGATTTGGTCGAACCCATCGTGATTATTTGGTTCAGTGGAAAGGTTATGACGATCCTGCGTGGGTAGATGAGCGTGATCTGAACTGTGGAGCTTTACTAAGGGAGTTTGAACGTGATCGGGTGAGACGAAACCGATTTGGAGTTATTCAAACTCACGAAGAAGGCAACCAGGAGTCGCAATAGTCTGGGTTGACATATTACGATGGATCAGCCAATGGTAATGGTCAAACAAGTTGAGACCAAGTTGATTGAGCTGTTTCGGAGTCAACGGACATGCATATACATATATTCATGAAAATTACATTTACGTGCATATGAACGATCGGACACACAAGATGAGGATAACGCTGGAATCTGGATATGAAGTTTTGGATATGGAAC
>MIQA02008749.1:0-20676 GCA_001887855.2 Sclerospora graminicola | reverse complement strand
GATCGAAAAACTTCAGCCATGAAACCTGGTTCCCGATCGTGCCTGATCACCTCACTTGCTCCAAACCGCCTAAAAACACATTCCTCTTAACTGCAGGCGACTTGTTGAGCTGTTCGGGTAGATCCCGCTTTCGCGATCACCAATCCCGGAAAAAGATCAGTCCAAATCAGCAGTTCAGTATTGCCTTTGAACGATTTCGGCAAGGAAGGTATGTGATCCATCGCTATCACTTGGAAAGCGTAAGTCGCTTGGATGTTTCCGGGTGATCTACCCCGGATATTCGGCATACCCTTCCCGGTTGCGCAATCTGTACACGTTTTGACAAACTTTTGGACACTTCGATATAAACCTCTCCAATGAAAGTGTTTGCGAATCCTGTGGTACGTCTGACCCACGCCCTGGTGACCACCCTCTAAACTGACGTGATAATGATGCAAGATATCTGCTTGTAAGGTCTCCGGAATCACAAGTCTCGCTGATCGGTCCAGATCTGCGTCAGCCTGATCAGCTTGGGTATAGTAAAACAACAAATCGTTTTCGTCTATCTCATAGCTGGACGCGATCTTAACACAGTCTTTTGCTTCACTCTGGCTCAATTTCTCCAAATCTCCATTCAGAAAAGCCTTCGAATCAACGATCCATTTTTCTTCGTCTTGTGCCTTGAGAATTCTTTCAATCCGCATTTCTTGTACTATTCTTCTGTTAGGCTTTCTCGAGAAAACGGCCTGCTATGTGTTGATCTGGCTCGTGATCTTGTCATGATTGAGACCTGGGTTGCTTCCTATTTATCTTCCGCATGAATCAGCTCGGGCAGCCTATTGATCTCGACCAATTCCTCCAGCAATGCTTTATCGGTAACTATCGATCCAGTCTGATCACGCATGGCCATCGTGGCTAGGTGATCTGCACTCCGGTTCCAATCGCGTTTCACATGTAAGAGGTCATGACTTGGCCATCCACGTAGAGCTTTCATAACACGATCATTCAACAACTTCAAACGCGGAGCCTTGCAATCGATTTCTCCAGTGATCTGCCGAATCACCAGATTTGAATCTCCACATATGATTACTCTTCCAATCTTTTGCTCTTGCAGGAGATCCAAACCTAGCAGCAGACCACGGTATTCGGCTTCATTGACTGTGATGCCCGGGGTATAGTCTGAACCAGCAGATATGACAGTCCATTCCGGCAATTTCCACAACAACGCGCTATACGCCCCTACGCCTTTCTTCACGCTCGCTGATCCGTCGAAACTTACAACGATCAGATTTTCCTCCGAGCCGACGATCGGTGGGGTATAATGATTGATTCTCTTGGTTGTTTCCTAGGCGCGACCTCGATCAGGGCTTCATCGACTTCTGATCGGGGTGTGATACTGGCTGCTAGCGTACCGAGAATTTCTTCTTCACCCTTGGTGCATTTGATGATCTCCAAGGTCCACTGAGATAACAGCGCTGCCCATCGCCTCAGTCTTCCGTCTAACCCGTTCGCGGACAATAACCAAGCCAGAGTAGATCGCCTAGACAATACCTTGATCGATCTAGTCACCAGCATAGAGTAACAGACATCCAATATGCGTAATAGTGCCAGCACTTCTTTATCCACAATGCCGTAGTTGACTTCGTTCGGTTTTAATGTTCGGCTTGTTAACGTCACTGGGCAATATATTCCGTCGTGATCTTGGACCAGTGCGGCCGATATTGCCCATTTACTGGCGTATAGAATCGCCACGGGAATCTTCTCCGGATCGAAATGCTTCAGTATCGGAGTCGAAATCATCTTCGCCTTCAGCATACTGAAAGCTACCATAGCTCGTTCCATATGCCCCTCTGACCCTGGCACAGTTCGATCGATCAGTGATCTAGTCTTGAGATTCGATTCGATAGCTTCGGTTTTGCGACCAGTCTTACTTAGTGACTTTCCCATTCGATCACGTTCTCGTAGCCCATGATAATCCACTTCCTTCAATTCGTATAATATAGCGGCATATATCGAGAAGTCTTCGATAAACGCTATAATAATTCAGGGATCTGAGAAAAGACTGCATAGCCTTCAGTGATCGGGGAAAAGGTAGGTTACTGAGAGCGCCCAAATCTTTCGGGTTTGCTTCCAAGCCCTGAATCGACACATTATGGCCAAGGTAGGCGACTTTGGGTTTCCCCAGAAGCTCTTGCCTACGCTGATCGATAAATTCCAGCGTTCGCAAGTGTCAAGGAGTCGTTTGCCCTTATCACATAGCATATCCCATGATGTTGCCGTAACCAAGATGTCGTCTATATATGATTGCCTTCTCAAAACTGATCGTCTCTGATCTTGGTCGGGTTCGCCCTCCGTAAACACATCATGTAGATCGGTGGCTTCTCGATCGGCACTGATCTGGAAATATCCATAGCGAGCATTATCAATCACTCTCTGATAGATCTGTGGGGCGTTCTTTAAACCGAACGGCATCCGGTTCCATTCGAAAAGGCCGAAAGGTGTAACGAAAGCCGAAATCTCTCGAGCACGATCAGTCATTGAAACCACCCAGAAACAACTAGCCATGGCTAGCGAACAAAACCATAAAACTTTGTCCAGATCTTCCAATAAATCATTGATCAGGGGCATCGGATAGACCATCAACTTCGTGAGTCGGTTCACCATTCTATAGTCGACACAAAGTCAAATATCGACCCCGTTCTTTTTTATCACAATCACAATCGGTGATGCCCACTGTGATGTTGAAGGTCGGATGATTTTTGTACTCAACAAGCCCTTGATCAAATCGGATAACTTTTCCCGGTATTGTGGCGCGACTTTGCGACAACGTTGAGCGATCGGTCTCGCATTTCCAACGTCTATATCACAAACAGCTCCGTAAGCAGCTGGGGGTAGGGCGTTACCCTTCCCAATCAATAAATGGCGCCTTTTCCAGATGATCTTCTTTAGCTGATCGATCTGCTCGGGAGTGTTCACTTCGGGATCACCGACCTGTAGATCCTCCATGGTGACTTCTGGCATATTGGGCGATACTTCCGGCAAAACTGCCATCTGCTTCTCGATACCTTCAATGTACTGATCACCACCTTCATGTATACACACTTGTTTGTCTACCGGATCTACTTTCTCCGGTTCGGCATTATCTTGGGCCGCCCCTTGTGAGTCATCCAACTGGTGATCTACTTCCGGTTCGCCTTCATCTTTAACGACTTCGGCAGGGTTCATCATCCTTTTTCTCCTCAGGATCGTTTCTGAACTCATCACCATCATTTTCGCTCTCTGGACCTGCTGCTTTCGATGAACCGGGTCTAATAATACTCAAAACTTGTGGACCTTTTTTGACCCGGCGTTCCCCTGTCGCTTCGACCGACGGTCTTCTGATCAACAGCTTAGTCGGAATAGCATATTCCGGCTTCTCCACCAAAGGTGAGGTATCTTCATCTGCTAGGTCTTCTTCACTGATCAGGTCTGGTGGCTTGATAAGCCAGATTTTGCCATTCAATATATCTTCGTGATCCCACTGAGACATACCCAATCTGTCGAGGTACTTTCCCTTCGGGTAACCACATCCCTAGGATCATGTCTTCG
The DNA here is from genome assembly GCA_001887855.2 of Sclerospora graminicola. NCBI lineage: Eukaryota > Oomycota > Peronosporomycetes > Peronosporales > Peronosporaceae > Sclerospora > Sclerospora graminicola. Next base: position 17,109 of record MIQA02008749.1, on the reverse strand, counting down.
TGAACGATTAGCGGCTGATCAGATATGTTTGTAATCCTGATGTAACTTGATCTGCCGACACCCTTTACGAACGTTGGTACCCATCGTTCACCACGGGTTAGCCACAATTTCTGTTGCCGATCGCTCGGCCGAATCATCACGTCGACTGATCGGGCTACCTCGATGTTTTCGTACTGACCCATTTTAAGCATCCGCACATGAGTACCATATAAAGGGCGTCGGCCGGATAACTGAATCTGCACCTCATCCGGCAGAGTCAGGGTTCCATGAGACAGGTCAAGTCGTATACCGGCTGGTACCATAAAATCCATCCCCAATATCGCGTCTTGACCGGCTAACCGGCCAACCCAAGCATTAAAATAGTAGACCAGGGATCCTGCCAGGGTGATCTTTACACGTGATCGTCCTTCCGTCATATATGAACTCTCGCCGATCCCAACACATTCTTGCCTCTGGGTACTGTCTATACGACATCCCACCTTACGAGCAAAGGCGGAGTCGATGATCGAGACTTCTGCCCCAGAGTCAAATAAAATAGTGGCTTTTTCATTGTTGATCTTTCCATTAGCTTTCGCCTGTTTAAACCACTTGTCGGGAGAGTGATACTTCCAGTATCCTCGGGATTCACCGGGCAGTAGATCCAACTCCATGATCACGTCCGATCGGGAATATTCATCCACTCTGAGACTGTGAATCGGACATCGATCGATGCAATTTGAATTAGAACATGTATTGTCGGTTATCTCCTTTTCCTCAAACTTATTTCCGCTACCGACATATGCATAGATGCAGAACGTAGATCGCTCGGCTCGAACCAGATTCCAACCTGGCGAGCGATCTAGTTTAACATTTTCTCGACATCTGGTGGGAGCATGCCAGCATGTTTAGTCGGCACATACTACTTGCGCATCAGATTGAAAATTCTTCAATAGGGCAGGCACCGGCATCGTGAATCTTCCCACAAGTTTTGCATACGAAAAAACAATGATCCGAAGGGTGACGTTTGCGATCACATTTTCCACATGTGATTCTCTTCCAGCAATCACGGTCTCCATGTTTAGTCGACCCACAATGCACACATTTCTTGCGAGTTCGGTCCTGATCAGATAGATCGCCACCAGATTTTCGTCCATCCATGCCGTTAATCGATGATCTCGGACAGAATACTGGTTCCGTTGTAAAGATATGACGATACTGCTCCTTGTCCGAGCTTAAACTTGATTGACCACTTTCTTCTTCCGAACTGGAACTGTCCGATTCCTTCGTAATCATCCGAATCGCCCTGGTTGGTCGTGCCGCTGGTATCTTGCCCTGGTCCGGGTGTGGTTTCGACCGGTACCGGTTCGATCCTACCTCGACCTTGGGTTGTCGACTTTTGGCCCGCTGCAGCGTTCTCAGGGTTAGTTCCAATTGCTCCGAATTGCTTATACGGAGCAGGGTTAACTGATCAGCCAAATCACGATTGTCCAAAGTGCCAATAAAGTGTTCGACATGCTCGCGAGCTATATTCGGGTGTCGTGGGTCCTTGATCGGCATTTTCGCGCGTAGACCAGCAACATTCAAACGGTGTAAGTATTCAATCGGTGTTTCATCGGATCTTTTCTTCATATGGTAATACTGTCTCGCGACAGATACCCCTGAGTTGCAGTATTGCTCTTCAAATTCTTCACACAATTGAGGCCACTTCAAACGTACGTCTCGGCTCAGCTGTTTAAGCCAGTTCTTGGCCGGACCCTTCATCAAATCAGCGAAAATCAGACATCTTTCACCCTCCGGTGTCTTATCTCTCAAGAAAGGTGATTTAGTCCGACTCAACCAAGCTCTCGCCTGATCATCATCCATATCCTTGCCGGTGAAATCTTTTAATTCCGAGATCGTCGAAATCCGAACTCGAGTGATCGTTCCAGAGTCACTGTCAAATGCCTGCGCGGAGGCCATATTTGCCCTACGAGGCATCTCCATATCCAAATCATACAGATCAAAATGTTGACTGATCTCTCCATCTGATTCCATATCCACATCACTACGTGGAGGTGATCTATGGAGTCGATCATGGTGACCGACCTAGCATATTGATCGAACAATTCCGGACGATCGAACTGATTCCATGTCCACATCCACAGGTTTCTTGACTGGTTTAGCAGTGAATTGGTTCATGTTTGGTATTGATTGCCATGGTTGTCCTTGCCCAGTGTATACTGAGGTAACCCGCGTTGTTCACTCACAAATCGATTCATCATAGTCGCAAACATGGTCCTCATTTGCTCTGGGACTTCTGGTATGTTGGTTGGGTTGCTGTTGGGAGTCGGATTGTTCTGTGCAACTTCTTGAGCATCTTCAAAACTATCATCTGATCCGACTCGACCAGGTCCGGGCTTCCTTTTCCTGCTCTGCGACTCGATCTTGGGGTCAATGTGCTTGATACCTTTCGGGACCATCGTCATACGAGTTACTCCAACCAAGGAGTCGGTGGAGTCCGCTCCAGATTGTGATGACGATTGATATATTGACTCATTATCCATAGGATATTCAACCAACTGCGATCGGTGCGAAGGATCCGCGATCGGCGACTGGACCACGGGGTTCGCCCCGAGTAGCGAGGCAAGGTGATCATACAGCGTTGTCATAGCTTCTCTGATCGTCCCTTGGTCTAGATCGAACAGCATATTCGCGTCGAACGCACCAGTAGTGAAACCAACTTCGTCGATCTGCGCCAAGAGGTTCCTGATCAGGTCGAGTTGACTGCCTGTGATAACCGGCCTGGTCGCCCGACCTTCAAGCTTCCCGATGATCTTGGGTTTTATGATCTTCATCACTCGGTTGGTAGCTAGGAACTTGTGAAACTCTCGAAGATAGAACAATCGTTCTACATCTTGAACAGTGGTCTTCTCAGCTGGTTCGGTCTTCTCTTCATCTTCTTCGAAGATCTTCGGTTTCGGTTTCACATATTTTTTAGGTGGATCACACTGATCCGCCCCCATGTTTTTTCTTTCTTTTTCCATTTTCTTCTTATGCATAGGATCGAGGTTAGCACCTCGATCCTTTCCCGGGTTATAGTTAATTTTACTATAACCCAGATCGGCCCCGATCGGGGCCATGTGGGGAGTTGTTTCATCTTTAATTTCGACCTGGCACTCCACCAGACCAGGTCGACCATCGCTTCCTTTAGGTTTGGACAGCATCGGAGGCGATACGCCTTCCTCCAATACACCCGAAAAAGTTTCCTCCACTTTGATTTTCACATCTTTTTCATCATCAAAGGAATCACGGTGATATCCTGAGTCACCAAGTGATCCGGGCACGCGCACCATTGTGGTGGAGCCGATTTCCAAATCCATGACGGAAGTCTTGGGTGGAATCCGGATACCCACTGGCCCGGACGACCAACTATCGGAGGGGGTACTCCGTTGATCCTGATCGCCATCAGAATCGGATGAATCACCATTATGGTGACTGATCCGATCCTCCCGGTCATCCGACCGGTCATCATGTGCGATAGAATCCATACTTAACTTCATCTCACCTTGTGTACCCATTGATCGGGGGTGGTTACACTCACTCAGGTGGACTCGGTGACGAAAACGATGATCTTGATCAGGTCGGAGGGGATGACCTTCTCGAGACGGGGGTGTCCTCGGGTGGAAATCTTCACCGGAGAACGGGTTGGGGTCGATCGATACTTAACTTCAGTATCTAGGCACTGATCGGGAAACTTCGTCCGATCAGGCCAGCCAATAAGAGTGAGAGACAACAAGAAACCAAGAAAACGCGATCAAACCACGATCTTCCACAGTAATCCACAAACGTTATCTCCACAAAACTTTTCAAATAATAAAACGTGTTCCAAACACGTGCGCGTGGGGGGTGAGGTTTGATAACCTAAACAAAACCCGTCGGGGGCAATCCGGTAAGCCAAAATGCGTCTAAGCGCTTCTTAACCGGGAATTAAGTTGAGCTACAGGGGCCTAGTTAACCCTGTGCTCCCAATGACTGCGACACGTGGCGGAGCGACTCTTTGCTTAGGGGGTAAATCAAAACCTGTTATTATATATGAAATGTCCTATACCTAGTGTACCATACACCAACTCATGTGCCTGCCTTATACTTCGACCCTGTTCACTTGACCGTGTTCTTGACCTTCATCACCTGTCGGGGTGTCAAGATCGCACCGACTCAGCATTTCTCGTGAAGTTGGACCTGATCGGACCTTCTTGCATCAATTCTGAATGAGTCCATCAACCCTCACCGCTTGCTTCAACTTGGTAATGCTCGCACGGCTCGCCACACCACATACCCAGTTCTGTCCTTTACCTTATCTTCGTAGTCTAGGGCAGAGTTAGGTGACTCGGCCGATCAGGCCGGGATTTTCACACCACGCCCAACTTCAACATCTGTACCGTTCATAACTCATCCCGATAACTGGATTCTGCCGTTCTGATATATTATTTCTCCACTGATGCCGTATCTCCAGTTTATCTCAGTCGATCTAGCCATGGACGTCCACTTAACACGCAATATCCCGATCGGATCGTGACCTTCGCCATTCCATTAATCTCCGGGACCAGGCGCAATAACGGTACTTGGCCTATCCCTTCATACTACGAAAGCCCGTTGTCAACCACCTTTTCGTCGTATACGAGATCAGCCTGTCCCATCCATCAACTGTCCCATCTTGATGGGTGTTCCCATCGTCACCAATCAACGGTCATGTGTGGTCCACCTTATCCTCAACATTTTTTGTCAGATCGCTTCACCACACTCGAGGTGCGGGCGGCGGCATGTGTGCCGCCCGAGACGGCTTCATTGGCCGGTTCCTTTTTTGCATGGTACACAAGACACTTGTGAGAGCCTGGCGCCAGTAGAAAAGAACAAACTACATGCTGTGAGTACAAGACCGGGGCCAACATAATGATTGCGCTATCAACAGAGCCTTCTACCATCCTATCCGAGCCACCGAGATCCAACATCGTCATGTACGACGCCTGGAAGCAGAAGCTATGGGGTCTCGCACAGGCGCTGGACATGAACGCTTACACTGTCAAATATCGACTCGAAGAGAATGTGGTGTAATGTTACGTGGATCAGGTATTTCTTGGGATTTAAACACAACCGTATGAAATTTATAAAGACAAAGCAGCCGAACTGCGCAAGGACCACAGGGAGCATTTTGAGGAGATCGTGTGCAAGTTTCTCGACCGAGTAAACACGGGCGCTGTCGTCGATCACTGCACTCCGCTGTCGCATCAATGGCGTATCGTGGATTTCCAACCTAAAAAATAAAACGCGCGAGAGTTTTACCCATAACCCAGAACACGGTGAGCACCACCCGCCATCAACGCCATAATGCGCACCATGCTTTCTAGAATATGCTTGCCATTTTGTTCAACCATAAGGTGGGCTACTCAAAACCTAAAAGTGACAGAGAGGGAGATGCACATGGGTCAGTCGCGTTTATCGTGGCACAGCGGCAACATGGCAGGGTTTACGTACCAAACACCTGGTCGACTTGTCTTGCCTCGCACGACACGAGGCACGAGCAGCCGCGAGAGGAAAGGCTTGGCGCGCGAGGACTGGCACGGTGCACGACACCACGGCGTACGACAACACGATGCGCGAGCACGAGGCACGAAGAGCAGCACGGCGGGCGAGCACATCGCGAGAAACAGCACGGCGCGAGAGGGACTGCACGAGCCGCAACACGAGAGGCACGATCGGGCGGTATTCACTGCTTGCACGGCCTCCACATCTGTGATCTTACCGTACACTCGAGAGCAAACGACCACCACTACCTCTTCACCATGTCGACTTACTCACCGTTCCGTGTTCTTCTTCGCTCTGAGGACCTCGCTTCGAGACTGCTCCATCACTCTTCGCCTGTCAGCCTCCCTCTCAATCCACACAGTGAGTGGTCCACTGAGCTTGCCCCTTTTCCCCTAATCACCAACTGTTGGGACCGATAAACATCTCAACGCCCCTGTCCTTTTCCCACACAGTTTGTTGGAACGGTCTTGGAACTCGTTTTTTACTGTAAGCTAAACTGTCAATTTGGAGGCTCCTGTCAATTTGAGATGATATTTAGAGAACCTGACCCTATACAGGGTGGTGTAAGCTCCTGTCAATTTGAGGCCGGTCCTGGTTTTGCCCGATAAGGGTTGACAAAAAAATGGCAGCGTACCAATTGGTAGAAATTAACAATATGACAGTGTACCGATTGGTTGATTTTTTTGCTGATATTAAAAGCGTAGGTGTTGTAAAGGTGATACAAAATAACATATAAAAAAGCAGCCCGAATTGGTATTTCGTACTTTTGCGAGACACGAACAGAAAGAGTTAATATTTTTGATGCATTAGCTCATTAGCGATAGATAAACGGCTATAACAAATCCTGATTAGTTGTAATTTTACCCAATATTTTTGTGCGACATATTATAACGGATTTTTCCTGAACAGAGTCCGGTCCCGTTTAGAGTCCGGTGTGGGACTCGATAAGGGCCCACATCTCCAGAGATGGGAAGGCCAAGTGTGCTACACGTGGCATCAAGACGTGTGTTGCACCAGGCGGGCTTACACCCTACCTTCAAGCAGGGGACATTGGCATCCATCGCTGCCTAAAGGACATTTTGTTTTCCGAGATCACCGCGTGGAAGGAAAGTGACCAGGTCACGTTCACCAAGTTCGGGAACCCTCGCCCACCTACTGTGCGTGCAGTATTGCGTCTGGGTTCGAAAGGCGTGAAGTGAGACCAAGCGTGAGACTGTGTTCAATTCAGTCGAAGGCGCTGGGTTTGCGACGGAGTACCAAGACTGGTTCATTGCACGTCACGATCTTTACTGCTCAAATTTTCGAGACAAGTTTGCCCATTCAGATGACGCTCGGCGCTTGACTGAGTGCTGTGCTGATAGCCAGCGTTACACCTTCAACCTTGATGAGTTGGACGAGGTTGGAATAATCATTGACGAGTAAAGTAAGAGACATAGGATCTACTTATGCATTCTACAAAAAGACCGTCCCTCTACCACAGTCTGTTTCACCCCTCAGCATGCCCTCGGGGAATAAATTCCCATGAACGACGCCTACGATCCATCATGGACCTAAACACGCGGTCACGAACCCGTGCCGGAGGTATCATCTCTTGATGTCTCATTTCACTCGTTACTATGCATATTAGGTTTGGTCATCGCTTCGAGAACCACTTTCGTTGACTTTTAGGAAGTCACAAAATCAGTAATTTGTTTTAAATTCGATTTTAATGGAAATATTTCGGCCTCGACTCTGCTACCAATAAATAGACCGGACTCTGTTCGAGAAAATCCGTTAAATAGGTGAAAAGATATGACCACAACACTGTCCCGAAAGAAAGAAGGCCCCAAATTGGCAGTTTACCTTAGTTAGAAACTCGCGTATGTTATTAAGGTTATAGGTTTTTGTTTAAATAGTACTCCGGATTAACATTCTATGGGGATGATCTCACAAATGGCCAGGGCTGTATAAAACTTATGCCCCCAGTGTACATGTATATCACAGCAGCCACTCATATCTCGCAGAAAATCACGATAACTCATGGAGGGGGGCAAGACGGGGGGGGGGCAAGACACCTTGGCATGGCCAAAGCGCGCTGTGAAGCTCAGGGCGATATTGTTTCGTTAAAGGATGACACGTTGCAAGGTAGTAGCCACATGTTGTACATCATGATACGCAGATAAAAAGAAGCTATGTGTTTTCGTACTCCAGGAAAAAGACGGCTAAAGGAGCCTCTTCCTCTGGCGGCGGAGGGATCGATGTTTTTGTTTCTGGCAATCATCAGAGCTGTCTTCATTGTGAATGATCCCTAATTGAAATACCCTTGGAGAATATGTTTTTAGCGGTGGTAAATTCCCCATGCATGTCAAGCAGCAGACCAGCCCAGTCGCCATCCACAAATTGCATGACTGCCGCATCGAAGCGGACCTCTTTACCCATACGAAACCCAAGTCGCTCGCAAAGCAGTCTTGTACGAGTTACCTTCTTGTCATCGCATGGCCACGCTTAGAGTCAGGTGGTACAACAATTCAAGCTGATTTACGAACTTTGTGGCAACACAGATGAATCACATCGCCGAATCGCGCTACTCGTTTTGGCCTTACAACTGACCAGTTCTAAAGTTCGGGCATTAATACTTCTATATGGAGGAGACGGTAAACAGTAAGTATATAGGTAGTGTTTACATCTGTCATGTGTACTAAAAATTGATGTACTAGTATACTTTTTTGACAACACTAGTATTTTTTTTTGACAGCACTAACCATTTCTGAGTCTTAGGATTTAGCCAAAGAGAAATTATAAGTATACCTCACCCCCTTGTTACGTGTTCCTCACTGTTGTTACATGTATCTCACTTTTGTTATTCTAACTCGCTGATTTCTGCTTTTGTAGAAGCCATTGAAGCGAAAGCAAAGCTCGACAAGATTTTGAAAAGATCGCCTGGTTAGGAAAGCTAGCCGGGCAGGATGCAATTTTGGGGATGGAATTCATGGTGCCTACCGGAATACGACTGGACTTACCTCACGGTACCCTGTCTTTGCCTGACGAAGTGCAGATCCAGCTGGCTAGCCGGTGACCTCTATGTGGTGCTCATACTTCGAAGTACTCAATTGGATCAGTTCGCAACAATTCCGGTGGAACGGACAGTAGAGGTGACAGTTCGGTCTCCTCATCGGCGCCATAAGCTATGGCTGAGTAGGGGAGGAAGTTAAGTGCCCTCGTTCGTCAAGGGAAAAGGTCATCCCATTCGCGTTAGCGTGACCAATATCTCAGAGCAGCCCCTCACGTTGCACGAAGAGGTCATCATTGGGATGTGATTTGCCGATGACAAGTTGCCCGCCGATCAGGTTATGTCAAAATTGGTTCCAGATGTTATATCGAGTGGCAGAACCTGGTCTACCAAGCAACCACTGACCTGGTCAGTGAGAAAGAGTCTGTGGAAGATCACTTGACGCCTATGGTGGCCAGACCAGAGTACCAGACCCCTTCCAAAATTTTGACTCGGTGCCGGACGACACCGGGTTAGCCCGAATCTGGTCCTGGCTGTACTGCCTAGGACTAAGGATTAGCGAAGAGATTAGAAAAGACGAGACGGCAGATCCAGAGGCACCCGATTAAGGCGGAGATGGTGGTTCGGATGACCTGGATATTAAAGCGGGTCAGCTCTTGAAAGGTCAGATGAAGACTCCTCTGGACTAGACTGTCGAAACCCCGGAGATGGATGATACCGTTGCCCAGTGGAGACCCCTATTGTGGAATAAAGGGGTGAGGCTAAAGGTGACTATGAGCCGACCAGGTCTGCATTCATGAAGGGGGCGACCTATATGTTGAAGGTATGGAGGACCCGATGGCAGTGCTGCCCGAGGTGACACCCTGCCCGGAGGTCACCATAGGGGGATTGCATGTGGGTGACCCTGACGTAAACACCCCAGAAGAGACCAACAGGGTAAAGGAATTATATGGAAAAATTGATCGGCCAAGGTAATGCACTACCCCCGGCTGTCCATGGGGCGGTATATGATGTCGGGGATGCGAGCAACTTGCTCAGCGGTTTCGACGATTCGTTCCCCAGTATCGGGGAAATTGTCCGAGCTTATCAAAGGAGTATTGGCTGTCAAGATCAACCATCCACCTCACCCTGGGTTTGTCCTATAGTGATTATTTTTAAGAAGACGGGGTGGATATTTGACTATGAAATAATTATTGGTTCGTGAATCGGCTGACTAAGTTGATCGTCTACCCGATGCCGCTGTTTAACGATCTACTGGAGGATCTGGACAAAGTTTTGTGGTATTGTTCGCTGGATATGGCTAGTGAATTTTGAGAGGTTTCGATGACTGACCGGGCACTGGAGATTTCAGCTATCGTAAGCTGTTTGAGTGAAACCGGATGGCCGTTTGTCCAAAACAATACCCCGCAGATATACCAGCGGTTAATTCGCTTTATATGGGCTTTTCAAGATTAAAAAACAAGACCCTGCCCTGGTCGGAGGCGTGTTTTCCATAGGTGACCCGGACCCCGACCGAAAACCCTCGGTTTTGGAGCGGCAGTCTTACATTGATGATATTCTCGTGACAGCTACTTCGTGGAACTTACTGTATGAAAAAGTGGATCAAATGTTGTTTACGTGTAAATGTGCAATCTATCGAACAGTGTGGTGAAAAATTCTGAGGAAAAAACTAAGCAGTAGCCTGAATTATCACTGCCGCTTAATTGAAGACTTACGCGGCGGTGTTGTATGAGTTGCGGGAGATGGATTAACCTTAGTTGCGGGACCTGATACCAATGGGAGGGCGGAATTGCTGGCCCAAGCAAACGACCAGTCCACCGATTCGATTCCGGCAAGGTAATACGATTATATGACCAGGCAAAAATGGCATTCGGAATGTTGAAGACAAAATGGCAGCCACACTGGTTCTAAAACATTTTGATCCCGAGAAAGTACCCGTGTTAATTATCTATGGCTACAAGTGGGCCACATCAGCTGCCCTGGTACAGGCCTATGATAAGTTATACTGCCCTGTGATGCTCACCAGTCGAACATTAAAGACAAACGAAGTAAACAATTTCTACTTCGTTTGAACTATGGTCTGGTGCTTGTCCCTGTTACGGATCTTGGATGTGTACTACACGATGCAGGTATCCCAACCAATCTAGGTGCTCTCGAGAAGGTTAACTCTGGCTTGGCTCCTCACAGCTAACGGAATTAAAGGTCGGCTGGGCTAATGGGATGCGCTATTGTCGCAGCGGTCGCTTGAGGTTATCAAGTGCACCAAAGGAGAAAAAGAAATTTTATGGACCTTAGTGGTCAGCATCACTCCGATGACAAAAGCGGAAGGAGCACTGATAGCGATAGCCTCCAGGAAATAGCAGCGTCAGTTGAATGCACTCCCGCCACCGCTAGTAGGTCCTACAGAAAAATTAATGGAGTTAAGTTTCGATGGATTAGCAAGTGTCTAGAAGGGAGTGGTGTTTACAGTTCCATATTGTGGAAGCTACCCCAGTGGGAAGTGGCAACCTCCGCCAGATTTTACGCCTAACATAACCGTGAACGAAGCCGAATAGCGAGGACTATAACTATGTCTCAAGTTGCTGGCCGACCAGAAACAGAGGCGGATTATCAATTTTGGTGACTCTAATATAGCGATCAGAAAGATTACGATGAAATAGATTCTAAGGTAAATGTTAAATTATCGAGTCATGAAAACGCAAAGGAGGTGTCCGGACTACATGGTCGGAGAGAGTGGGATCGAAGTGCAGATCATTTGGCCACCTTGGCCATGCGGACCCAGATCGGAGTTACCGTTTCCGACTTAACTATGTTAGAACAGCTGGCCGAGGTCAATCGGTTACCCGAACGAATCCGAGCAGCGGATACTTGCGAAGAAGTCCAAGTGAATGCGGTACTCTGTCTCACAAACGTCGTTCGTCGACCTCAAGTCCACCCACAAGTGTGATGAATGAGGGAATAGTGCAGCGGTTACGGGCGGAACGGATCCGCAGGGCACAAAATGAAGAAGAATGGATTGTTAATCTTAAGGTGTACTTGAATAGAGAAATGGAAAAGGTAAGTTCGGAATAAGCCAAGGCGTGCCTTAATATTGCCCCTGATTCTGAAGTCGATGAGAACGGGCTTCTGTCTTTTACCGCGATGCTGACAAAAGGGATGCGGAGCGGTATAGGTCAGCAAAACCGGTCATCCCATCACGTCCTAACTGGGCATCATTCCCAAAATTACCACGTCGGCTTCGAAGGTGGACATCAAGGCATTGAACGAACCTATCCCAAAGTCAAGGACCATTTTCACTGGAGGGGTCTCTACCGCAGTGTGCAGAATTATGTCGAAAGCTGCTCTGATCGTGAAACAGGGAAGGGTCGACCGACCATCAAAGGGCGGTTGCCTGGAAATTTACAAGCGGCCTATCCGGTCCAAGCCATTGCTATGAACCTCATTCCGTCCTTACCCAAATCACCAAATGGATATACAGATTCACAGACCTGTTTACTTAGCTGGTCATAGCCAAGGCAAGTTGCACCCGCGCAACCCAGCAGGTGGTTTGAAGCTATGGAAAATGTATGCTCAGACATTTTGGGGCTAGCGAAGTCATCAGGCATGACCGGGAACCCGGTTTCATGGTGGATGTGTTCAGAGCATTCAATAGAATCTTGGGACTGAAACAAAGTACCACGGTGCCATATCGCCCGCAGGCAAATGGGAAGGCCGAACGGATGGTGCAAACACTGACCCGGGCATTCAAGATGTATGTGGTGGAGGCTGACCAGCAAAAAGGGGACGAATACCGTGAAAGTCTAGTCTTTGCTATCAATTCGTCTTACGATCGAGTAAGGGGAGATTACCTCTTTCTACTTGACATATGGATGCGACCCTAGGTCTATCTTGGAGGCCAAGATAGACCTAGGGTCGCATCCATATGTCAAGTTTGGGAAGGCGATCATATATAGACGGCATCTTGGTTACGGAAACATCATGGGATATGCTATATGATAAGGTGGAACGATTCCTTGACACTTGCGAACGTTGAAATTTATCGATCAGTGTAGTCAAGAGCTTCTGGGGTCAGCCCAAGGTCGCTTATCTTGGTCATAAGTGTCGATTCAGGGTTTGGAAGTAAATCTGAAGGACCTGGGTGCCCTCAGTAACCTTCCTTTTCCCCGATCACTGAAGGCTATGCAGTCTTTTCTTGGATCCCTGAATTATTATAGCCGGTTTATCGAAGACTTCTCGATATATGCTCCTATATTATATGAGTTGAAGGAAGTGGATTATCATAGACTACGAGAGCGTGATCAGGTGGGAAAATCACTGAACGAAAATGGTTGCGAAACCGAAATCATCGAATCGGATCTCATGACTGGATCGCTGATCGATCGAACTGTGCCAGGGTCAGAAGGTTATATGGAACGAGCTATGGTAGCTTTCAGTATGTTGAAGGCGAAGATGATTTCGACTCCGATAATGAAACATTTCGATCCGGAAAAGATTCCCGTGGTGATTTTATATGCCAGTAAATGGGCAATATCAGCCGCACTTGTCCAATATCACGACGGAATATATTGTCCAGTGACGTTTACAAACCGGACGTTGAAACCGAGTGAGGTCAACTACGGCATAGTGGCTAAAGAAGTGTTGGCGCTATTACGCATATTGGATGTCTATGCTGGTGACCAGATCGATCAAAGTATTGTCTAGGCGGTCCACTCTGGCTTGGTTATTGTCGGATGTACCAGGAGCCACGATCAAATTGTTCGTCGCTGGAGGATGGAAGTGCAGCGTCATTACCTGCTTGCCCGTGAGTAGGTCTACAAACACATTTGGCATGCCATTCAGGATCGTGCTGACCGGAAAAACGACATGGTCAGTCCTCATAAGATAGAGCCAGGCTTTACGGTGTGGTTAGATTTGGATCGAGTCAAGATGGGGTATGCCAGGAAGCTGGAACATATGTAACAAGACCCGTTCAGGGTGGAAGAGCCGGTCGGGGATCACGCCGCCAAGTCGATCACAACGGGCGCAGACTACAATGTTTCCCAATTCTGCAGTGTCTCAATTTCCAAGATCGACCCAAAACCCGTCCCGATCAAGTGAACAAAGGTTCGATTTTGATGAAGCCCTGCTCCCGAAGACAGTTTGGATTGGCCACTGGATATGAGGTTGAGAAGATTCTGACTGTCAGATCGGGTCGGAAGACCCGATGCGGGCGAAATCATAGAAAGTTCCTGGCACAGAGGAAGGATCATTACGAGCGAACCTGGATGGATAAACTGGATTTGAACTGTGGAGCGTTGATGAAGGAATTCGACCGTCAGCGGGCAAGTCGAAACCGATTCGGGTCATACAGACTCACGAAGACGCTGAAGCTGCTCTGGAGCACTAGGCCATCTGGCCACTATTCGACACATGGTATTTTGACCAATCAGAAAGTGGACGGAAGCTGACCCGATCAAGGGAATTTACCAGTCAGATGGTGGATGGATACTGACCGGGTCGCGGCAGACTGTAAGGTGATAAATGCGGATGTTGGGGTAGATTGTTGAATACCAACGCAAGAACGATTGAATGGTGAACTCGATAGTGATGACGGATTTGATGAACACAGGTACGGAGATTATAGCTGATGAAGCCGTGGAATGTGGCATATTAAGGTGAACTGAGACAAATTGACCGGTGGTTTTCACTTACTGGTTACGGCGAAACTTATCCCAGAGTCGGGCTACATCCAGATGATGATTGGGGTCATCTCGATACTGGTTGCTTTACGCGCCTCGTCTGTCGATTTCTTCGAGCGAAGCTCTGAGGGAGGTGGCATGACTCCTTCTTTGTCCACCATGCCAGAATTGACTTCATTCGGCTTCAAAGTCCGACTTGTAAACGTGGCCGGGCAGTGTACCCCATCATGGTCTTGGACCAGGGCAGCCAAAATCGACCATTTGCTCGCATATAGAATATCAACCGGGACTTTCTCCGTCGGTGACATAACTATCGTCGATTTTAACATACTAAACGCAACCATAGCATGTTCCATATTTTTTCTGATCCGGGTGGAGGCTGGTCGACTTTCTCGACCCGGCCTCGTGATCGGTCTTGACTAACAACGCCTCTAATCGGTCGCGTTCTCGCAGCCTGTGATAATACACCGAGAAATCTTCGATGAACCGAATATAATAGTTCAGGCTACCAAGTAAAGGTTACATGGCCTTTAGCGATCTGGGAAACGTAAGTTACTGAGTACGCTAAGATCCTTTGGGTCGACCTCCAACACCTGGAACGACACGTTATGACCCAAATATGCGACTCTGGGCTGACCCCAAAAACTCTTAACCACGCTGATCGACAAATTACAACGTTCACAAGTATCAAGCAGTCGTTCAACCTTGTCACACAATATATTCCATGATGTAGCCGTGATCAAAATGTCATCTATGTAGGATCGTCTGCCTAACACTGACGGTTTCTGATCATGATCGGGTTTGCCTTCAGTGAACACATCATGAACTTCAGTGATTTCCCGATCGGTTCTGATCTGGACGTAAACATAGAGGGCGTTATCGATCAACCTTGACAGATCTGAGGGGCATTCTTTAATTAGAACGGCATCCGATTTCATTCAAAGAGACCGAAAGGTGTGACAAAAGCCGATATTTCTCGAGCCCGATCAGTTATCGATACGACCAAGAAGCCACTAGTCATATCCAACGAACAGAACCACAAGACTTTATCCAAATCTTCAAGTAAATCATTGATCAATGATTTCTTTGAGACGGGAGGATGGAATAAGGGTTTTATTTTATGCAAATACCGAATTGGACACGCTCGGGAAGTTTCGACCGACCGGACCAGCCAATAACTATGTACCCGTACTTCGAGCTTAATCATCCCGACACATTGGCCGATATTACCTTTAATCAACGTTCGCAATATTCGGACTACTTGTGCTGTCCTTGTGATCATTTCTTGTCGTCGGCCGGTCGATCTCCGATCACATCGATCCTCCTATCCGGTCGGCTTCGTCCGGCCATTCGGTACTCGATCCACCGACCCGGCCGGTCCTTCCATCTATAATGCCACGTAATCCAATAATAACCATCGACTTCTTTCAGCTGTAATGTCGACCGATCGGTATTGGTGATTAGCCATAACGTCCGAATTACCCGATCGACAAGACCGGTCGGTCAGCCGTGGCGACCACCGTTTGGACCAGTGTGGTGAATCGATTCCGGGATAAACAACTGCCGGATGTGGAGCACACCTTTTATTCCTGATTGACCTAAATTACCGGCCGGGTTGACCATCCTAAGTCAGCTAGTAAGTCGGGATAGTGGCCGCGAATGGTGGACGAAGGAACACTGAGGGGCCGGATCGGCACATGGAGATGTGAAAGGAGTGAAGAGAAAGCTCAGAGTCGGGAAGCTATGTGGACCCACAGGGGGGTGGCAGCGATGCTGGAACCGGTTATTCATGTTGGGCCAGGTCAACTGAGCTGCCCGGGACCGATCAGCGGGGATCGATCAATTCTATGAAGGTGGACAATAGCAAATGCAGGTAGTCAAGAGACGTGTGTGAGGCTCCGGGGATGCTAGCAGGGCTAGATAGCTGTAATAGCCGGATGAGACATTATTGCCAATCGGGTAACCAGGAGACAAGTGTTGAAGGTAATCAGCGAGCCACACTATTTGGTGTAAGGTACACGGACAACCAGCATGGCCGACCACTATATTTTGTGTAGGTTACACCATAGGTTGGGTTTAGGGATAAAATCAGTATATGTTTCTCTTTCAATGACACAAGTCGCTATTGGTTCACAGCAAAGGGTTAACAAGGTCCCCTCTAGTAGCTATTGGTTTGCTGGGTAATGTCGTAAGAGACCCACCAAAAGTCCCCTGACCGGGGGTGATTTGGAAGTAGTATACTCACTCAAGTCGCTGGTGTTTGGTACATCCAGTCGCAAGCAAGAATCAACATTCGACTTGTCGTATTTTACGGCGCACAAGTATCGTGTACTTGGTGCCGCCGCAATCCTACAAGGTCAACAGGCTTTCATGACGATTCCTTCTACAGTGCCACTGAAGTTCTAGCGAAAGTATTTTGACCAAGCTATCTGTGCGATTGACGGTGCTCATATCCCCATCACAGTCGCAAAGTCTGATGCCGAGCGTTTCCTCAACCGGAAAGGATGGATGTCTACAAACGCACCCATTGCTAGTGATTGGGATCTACGAGTATGTTTCGCTTATTATGGTGCTGAAGGGGCCGCTCATTATGCAACCGTATTGAACTGGAGCCGAATACTCACGCGAATTGAATGTACGTCATTGCCGACGCTGGATATGGTCTTGACGAGAAGGTATTGAGCCCGTACCGAGGGGGTGATATCACGTAAAGAGTGGACAAAACAACCAAATAGACAGCCTCAAAATGCAAAATGTTTTCAATTTGCTCCATGTAACAGGGCAACTGTTACGCGGCTTACACTGTTAATTTGCAGTGAGGAAGCGTGCAATTTGAGTAGCACCAACTGTAAATTTGGTCCTTCTTAGTTTACCTTAGATAAACTTTAATAGAGACTAATT
>MIQA02008742.1:0-12711 GCA_001887855.2 Sclerospora graminicola | reverse complement strand
CAGGGTGCCGGGCAGTCCCAAATTACATCTTATTCCTGGCCGGTCTGGGCATCCGGCTTAGGGTAACATTCGGCCAATCCGGTGCGAGCATCCATCATCATTAGTCTGTTAACTTCTGGAGCACTTCACCACAGTGGTGTCCCTTCTTAAACCGACACGGTCGTCATACCTGTGCTTTGTTCACTGGATAAGTATTGATGAAACCCTTATTGCCTTGACAAAGTTGCATATGAGCACGGATACTCAATCAAGATAAAAACATAAACAGTTCCGAGAGAAATAGAATATTTAGAGAGCCTGACCCTATACAGGGTGGTGTAAGCCATGTCAAGCGCGGTGCTGTAAGGGCCTCATTTCATTCTACGTTAGTGTGAACTCTTCTACATGTAAAATACATAAACACTCAATGGCATTTTATACGATATACGGATGAATATGATCAATCCTCCGACCACACTTAAACAAACTATTAGTCATTTTAGCCAGTAGAAACGTTTGAACTGATTTGTTTGTCGAACACAACAAATCAGAACCAACCAAGCAATAGTTTCTACCAATGATATCGATTAGGGTTAGGTAAGTGTGGTATGCTTCTGCCTCCGACATTCGGAGGAAACGCTCAAATATTTGTATCCCCATACATTCCCCCAGTCAATCACATATCTTTTGCATATTTGCAACTTCTCCGACCGGACCCATCCTAATTTGGTAGGATGTATACAAGCCCGCATACAATCCAATATCAGCTTTGATGCAGGGCTTGTGACACACTAACTCATATCGCCTACCTCTCCTTTGGAAAACCTGCCAGTGGCGTGTTGCTGGAAGGGTGGGTGGCTTCTGACGAAGCAGAGACAGTGGAATTAAAGGTCTGAAGACATGGAAGTTCCGCTACTTTGTTCTGATGCAGACGTGGTTCCGTCATCGTGGGGTCCAATTTCGCTTGATGAGATTGGTTCCATTTAGCTACGACTAATTCAGCGCTTTAAAAAGCTTAGCTATCTGAAGAAGTGATTTTACCGGTGGAGATACAGCGATCGCATAAAGAATACGTTAGGTGATTTACCGTGTGTAAAGTTGGATCCTTCGTTTCAGACAAGCAATGCTGGCTTTTTGCATGTGCCACAGCTAGTGGAACTTCTCGAGAGCGGCAATCAAAACCTTTTGCTTACGATAACGAAGATGAAGCTCGTTTTATTGTTGCGCTCTTTCGATATATTATGGCCATAGGCTACCGAGCAGATCAAGTAGCGATTCTTACACAAAAAATACTCAAAAGGAGCTCTCAAAGCGATTGTTGTACATCGAGGCCCGGAGTCTACAAGACGTGCCAAGTCTCGACTGTCGATCGTTTTATAGGCCAACAAAACGACTTTGTACTGCTATTCACAGTACGTAGTGGAACAAGCGCGGGCCACTTGCAGGATGTGCGTCGCGCTTCGACCGCCTTTTCACGTGTTCGACTTGTGCTCTATGTGGTGGGCTGTTTCAATACGCTCAAGCAAACACCGATCTCGAACCATTTGTTTCGAAATTGGTGGCAATGCCATCCACATTGCTCGCGCAGACACTTGAAGCAGTGGGAATTGCTGAGTCAATGGTGACACCAAGCAGCCAACACCATGTCCAAGGAGTACCAAACCAAATATGAGCGTGCATTGGCATTTGGGTGACTAACATTTGTAAATTATTCTATGCCGTAGCGAGCAGACGCAATCGTCTCGCAGCATAAGGTATTTTACCAAGAGCTCGCTGCCTCAATTACTAAACCGCAGATTGGAAAATTAGCTTAATCTATGATTAGTATAACCTTTATATTCTCCTGCCAATCTCGCACTTTTTTTTTACCTCAAGCTTTGAGTAGATTCCCACGCCACCTCCACCTCGTGTAGACGGATGTAAGTAAACCCTCTCACAGTGGAGGAGATAATATCCTACCAGAAGACGCCTTCTGACGAAGTCCTTCCTTGGCCAGCAATGTGCAACACGCTAACCCAACCATCCCGCAACCCGCGGTCTGGGCTGCGGGTTTGAGCCCTACTCCTGAGTGCGCATGTATCTGTCATGAAGAGCAACAATCTCTTGCACAACTTCATCATGAGCGGGCTGGACCACCAATTGAGCCAGAGTCTCTTGTCCCCTCTGCAGGATGATCTTCGCCGCAGCAAACAGAAGCGGTACTGCACCCCGAGTAATACGGTGTGCCTGCAACCAGCTCGGAGTCTTGATAATCCCTAAGAATGGTCCTCGATTCGGTTTGTGAGCCATAGCTTGAATCATGCTCAAAAGTGCGTCCATCTTCCCGGACAATCCGGGCATTAATAACACTGGTGATTTGGTGATTATAAATGCGTCATGAATGACAGAGAAGAATGTCAATCGTGAATAAGACATAATTCGAACACAGGCTGTACCAGTGGAGGCTCGCAACACATCAGCGGTATCATTTATCCAACTCAGACAAAGTATGACAAACTGTTCGCCCAATGCAGTACTTGAGTTCACATATGTCATCCAGTTCTCCCCAAAACCAGAAGTAGTGAACAGATCAACCATTCGAGTATCAACGTTATCAAGGTTGAATTGCCAAACACAAGCACGCCAGCGATTGTTGAGCCAATTTGGGTAGAAGCGTTGAGATGTATCTTTACCCACATGCATAATCAGGGTTGCAACCATCGCAGCGACGCTCTGCGCAGTATAGCCTTCATCTTCCCTTACAGGGTGTGATGCCTTCCTGTGCACAAGAGGTTGATATAATCGTTTGTAGTCATTAATTACGGACTCTTGCACGATAGTGTTGATAGTACGCAACGCAGCTTGTAGCGCAGGTGACATGAAATTGTTGTAAAAAAACTGATGAGAGAAAAAGCAGCTCCGATGGGGAAATGACTGTATGCACATAATGCAAGGCCAGTTAACAGCCAAAACATGGGGACGAATTGAACCTTAATAAAAGCATCGTGGACGGCGCACTAATAGTCAAACGGAAAGGTCTCAATATCAGCTCTTATCGTCGTTGCAGCATTGAGTACAGGATCCGCGACGGAAGCCCATCCCTAGGTATCCTGGATGTAGAATTTGTAATTGTTGTCTATTATTCGTCACTAATTATAGTCACTAATTACTAGTCACTTATTATGTTACCACCATTGGTACGGTCCGGTAGGTGTGGTAGGTCGGAGCACCCCGCCGCAATAAGCGGTGTTTATTGGATTATAATTGTTTTCCTAACCCTATCTAATTTGAATCCAATCAATGGTGTCGGATCTTTTGTAGCCATGTCGGAACCGTTATGGTATGGTAGATCAATCAGGGGGCATGTCACCGATCTGACAAACTATATAATAATCGTATGTGGATCACAGTTTTGACACAGTTTATGTAAGCCTATTCTTTGCAAAACCATTTAAGGTTACGAGTAACCCTATCTAAAAGGTTTTCGAGACTCTTAAGGCTTGGGAGCATTGGCCTGCTGAGGAGCATTGACCTGCTTGGGAGCATTGGCCTGCTGAGGAGCATTGACCTGCTGAGGAGCATTGGCCTGCTGAGGAGCATTGACCTGCTTGGGAGCCTTGATCTGCGCTTTGATCCAGGAAACTACCGTCGATAAGCGTGTGTACACAGTGGGCATTCCCTGGACGCCACAGCCTTTAGAGCCGATTACCAAGCCAAACAAAACGTCATCACTGTCATTTGCAGGGTTGTTATCGAGGATTCCCGGACTACCACTATCACCCCCACACGGAGACTGATTCAGCATTCCCCCGGCACAAAAATGGATATCACTGAGAGTAATGTTGAGTTTCTTAGCACAGTCATCGTTCGAGACCATCTCTTGTCTCAGTTTGAGCAGCTCCTGTGATCCCAATGCATTTTTGGCGTCGGAGGTAAGCCCCCATCCCATGGTTTGAATCCACGTGCCATTGTATATGATTTGCACCTCTTCTGGAAGCTTGACCGGCTTGATGTTTGTTGGCCTCTCCAGCGCCAAGATCGCAACATCGTATGAACTCGTCTGTTTGTCAAACTTAGGGTGTATCGTCACTTTGACAACCTTGATTTCATCGCCATCACCCGGATTACCGTGGAGGTAGTGCGCACCAACGCCCACAAAGTTGGCATGATATTGCTGGAGGCAGACCGCAGATGTCACGACATGAGTAGGACTAATGAGGGCACCGCCACAGAAGCTGTAGTCGTCGGGGCTATTCGGATCGTTCGTCTGACGAAGGCCGGTCATGTATGTCTTGGTGTCGATTTTCACAACCGTGCCGCCGATAATACCAACCACAGGTTCGACCAAAAGCGAAGCAGCAATAATTGCAGATATGACTTTCATTGTGATAGGATCAACTTTTTGAGATAGATATTTTAATGTGAACAGGATGCGGTAAAAGGAAGAATGATGAAAATTTCATGAGGAGGAGCAAGAGTTTTGGGCCTCAAAGTACTGTACGTACCGGTATTCAGATGATCTCTTGATGTGCTGGTTGAGACATGGCATCTTGTTGCGTCACGTTCATCTGTTTTCTCATTTGGTTGGTTGATTCTCCAAATTCTACTGTTTGATTGGTTGGCCTACGTTGAGGACAATTTGACCACGGGACCAGATGGTTGGGAGTGGATCAGTATGAATTATACGAGATTAGTG
Organism: Sclerospora graminicola; assembly: GCA_001887855.2. Taxonomy (NCBI): domain Eukaryota; phylum Oomycota; class Peronosporomycetes; order Peronosporales; family Peronosporaceae; genus Sclerospora; species Sclerospora graminicola. Next base: position 8,057 of record MIQA02008742.1, on the reverse strand, counting down.
AACGACTGTTGCTGTGGCATTGCGGGAGCGTAAACGGTATTGAAGGTACTGCTTTTCTCAAGTACATACGTACATATATTTTGGAAATTTGGTACGTTGTTGAGGTCTTCATCAACAGACACGCGATCTGCTGCAATGTTGACCAGAAGTATATGACCCTTCTCCTGGTATAGGGATGAGAATCATGCATCCTGCAAGATTTGAACAAAAAACTGGGAGCCTTGGACAGAATATTGAATGATAAGAAAAAGGCACTGTTATTGAATTACGGAGTACAACACAGCGATAAGTCGAATTTTGCTAATGGAATCATTGATTGCATTAATATTTGTAAAGTTAACTTAAACAATGAAACCTAAATAAGTTTGTCCTCCCGACTAATGCAGCATCCAACTACATGTGCCTAAACCAGCCGACCACTCAGAAAGCCGATTAAGCTTTATGTGTGCGTTCAGACCTATACCATTTACCCTCTCATATTGGGTACATACTCCAAAACCAGCTGGTCATCCTCCCTTTTAGTGAATTCTCGCAAAATAATTTGTTACAGTACATTTTGATTAATGTTGGTTATTTGGCCAATCAGGTACCTTTTCTCGCTTGATGTAACGTAAGTTACCTCAGTCTAGTAACGTAAGTAAGTAAAGAAGGCTGTGGTTAAGCTATGATACATATACTTCGAACTAACTTAGTACATTATTCTGACCCCCTCGTATTGATACGTTGACAACCATTTTCAAGATAGAGGACGCAAAAATAATTTTAATGTTACTCTGTTCATAAAGTATGAAACAGGTGATCCATCCATAGTTTCATTCGTATTGTCCTTCGGTCCTGAACTACTGTACATGGCCACCAAAAAGCGCTTTCATATACCCGACCGTGGTTGAATGGTGCGCTCTCACTTCGGGACCGCGGGGTCCCGGGTTTGCTTTGGGGGCCAACCAACTTGGTTGGATTGTAGACGCATTCAACCAAAAAGCGCTTTCAGATATGGAAATCGTCAATGAAATACCGTAAAATGCATGTCCAAGGTGGCTTCTATGATTACACGGTACTACCAAACCCTATCGAAATTTCTGTGGTCGATGTGTAAACTTTTAGCAGACCCGCCTATAAGTGGCAGTCGCCAAAACAGTAAAGGCTGCCCTTGATGTTGGTACTTTGGCAACAGCATCGTAATGCTTTGGGCGGAATCTTTAAGAATTAAACAGTTTAGAATTTTCTTGCGCATCTTTAACTAAAAACTAATGTCCTTCCTGAACTACCGAAGAAAGTAGGACGTCGGTAAGAATGCATAAAGCATATCTGAGGCAATACATACCACTTGGCTTGAAACATGAGGCGGTCGAATAGCCACTAAAAGCGGTGGCAGGAGCGCGATAAACTGTTTCGTAGTGTACAAGCGCCAAGATCCGAGACAGCAATGCTGTTTTTTATTGCCACGTCTATCACGGCTTTGGGAGAGTAAACACTGTAATGCCAAGGTGCCCAAGGCAGCATAGAAGAACCGCAAAACATTTCAGTCACCTATACACCGCCGGTATTTGAAAACAAAGTGGCATTTCTTGTTGATATAACTGTCTACTGTAATCTCCTGTAGATAATTAAAGGCTACATCTGGTATCGTATCAATGGAATCTAGCATATCCATTCGCTACTATAGCACAATAAGAAATATTAATAAATTTCACCGAGGACAACCCAAATCAGTTCGTTACCTGGATTAAATGATCAAGTGTAGACCACAGTATAAACTTGGTCGGGGTCTTGACGCAATTTGTTGGCTCCAAGGACTGTCAGCAATAACAGTGTAATATAACAAGAGAGTTAGAGTCACAAAGTAAAACCATGAGATCTCAGTAGATACTGGTTGCAATTTGCTTACGTCTTGAAGGTCTTGTTGGAATTTGTTTGTGCTTTCAGTTAAATGAAATTCCATGCCACACACAAAATTTAGGTTAAAAAAGTTCAGTTTACACTTTTAAACGTGGGACAAGTCGCCCTGACGAACAAGAGCACTTCCTGGTATACTTATACTGACACGCCAGTATACCACTTTCAAGTATCCGTACACGTACACATCTGGCTAGCACTAACCGGCTACCAGTCGCGTGTGTCCTTTTGCACGTATATTTTTTATGAGCCCAAGTTTTCCGGGGCTCTAGTCTGGACAAGTAGCTAATTTTTTCTCGTTGTGGAGTTGTAACTCTCGGACTGTCAGATATCCGGATACCGGATAAGTGACCAAGTTGCAGGAAGGTTACAAACCTACAGGAAAGTCACCCAGACGCAGGGCGTCTACCGCAGGGCGGTTATGAATATAATGATGCAGGGCATCTAGACGCAGGGCGTCTACCGCAGGGCGGTTATGAAGTTATTGGGATGCAGAGCACCCAGACGCAGGGCGTCTACCGCAGGGCGGTTATGAAGTTAAAGGCAACTTCAACTTCAACATATATATTTAGATATTTGTATATGCATATTATATTCATGTCTAACTAATATAAAGTAGGGCGTGCAAGGTGAGGTGTCAGTTGACATTCTCACAGGTGAAGCGCAGGGCGCTACCCACCTCACCTTGAGTCCCCGGAGCCATTCAGGCACCGACCGTAACGGGGTTAATACTTTCACTTTCATACAGAATAAACTGTAGAAGTGCATAGTAATAGCAAGTAACTCTGCTTTACTATTAGTAGTACTATTACTATTACTACTAAAGTACTATTAAGTACTTACGCATTGAAGTCACTAAAGTGACATGGACACAACGAGTGACAAAACCCAACAGGTTATGAGCCCAATAACCAGTGATGCTGATTGGTCAGAACCGCGGATCAGACCCGAACCCAGAGAACAACCTGGAGAAGAAAAAGAAGAAAAGGAAACATAACTGGATCCACCCCATTTGACATAGTCGCTTTTCGAAAACAAGAGGAAAGTGGTCGCAAGACGAGGACGAACGTATCTACAGCCTACGCCAAGTATCAAGCTACTCACCACCCGACTGAAGAGGACGAACAAATGGTCATCAAGGATACAAGCCGTGATATTCGCGTACCGGAGTTGACGGGAGCCGATGATTGCGCGATTTGGAAACTCAAGATAAGGGCGAAGTTTGCCGCGCAAGGGATGTTAGCGCTTGTCGAAGGCCGAGAGAGGTTTGAAGATATTTGGAACAGTAATGCTGAGCGATGCTGGGACATACGCAACAAGAAGGCGCATTTGTTTCTTGTGGACTCACTAAGCGCGAATCTCGCATTAAAGCTGAACAATGCGATCGAGACAGGACAGGCGCATTTGCTATATAATGCAATATTAGCCGAGTGGACGGAATGCCGCCGCGAAACAAGCTTGACGTTCTACAAGAGATGCTGAGTACGGAGTTGCGGAACAACCAACGTATGGAAGATTATATAAACGACATGGTGAAGCTCGCAGTGGAACTAGAGAAAGCTGGTGGCCCGATATCGGATGAGAAGTTTGGTGAAATACTACTTACAAGAGCAGCGAGTGTGTATCCTGAATTGGGTAACGAATACTCAAGAATGAAGGCGCTGAATCCTGGCGCAGAATTAACGCTGGCTCAAGTTAGAAATCGGCTATTTCAAGCGGAAAGGATGCATGACTACACTGGTCAACGACGTGATGGAGCGCGCGGAGTCGCATTACAAGTAACCAACGTTGAGGCACGCAGGGCGGGCCATGGACCAAGCATGAGAAGCACAAATATTAATGAAGCGATAAGGCGAAGCCACTGCCGCGTATGCAATGAACGCGGACACTGGGCACGTGACTGCACTAATGGAAGACGTGTTGAAGCGCAAGGGCAAAGAGGGCGCTCACGTTTTAGAAGCAGAACTATAAGTCGAAGCCGTGGCATAAACCACAGAGGTGGTCGTGGTAATGAAATGAAGGTCGTGGCAACAACCATTCAAGATATGAACCACGCGCCAATAGTCGTCCAAGACAAGAAGGACGAGGAAACAGCCAGTCAAACCATGGAAGACAACAAGACTTTGTACTCGTGGTTACGACCGATGTGGAAGAAACACCAAAAGACATCATCGAGTGGAAGCTAGACTGTGGAAGCCAAGTACATCTATGTGGCGTACGTGATTGTTTTATCACCTTCAAGAGGTTGAAGGAAGACAGCTAGTGATGATGAATGGTTCGCATGTCACCGTAAAAGAGAAAGGAAGTGTGGTGATCATGATGCAAGATGGCAACACATGGAAACGATGCATTTTGCAGAACGTATGGTATGTGCCAGGGGCACGAGTCAACTTGATATCGCTGGACCTAATGCAAGAGCGAGGCTTTCGAATGCTAATCTCGCGCAACCAGAGGGTATGCTGCTTGAAGAGAGAATGGAGGAGGGACTCCGTGGCATTCAAGATAAGATTCATGAAGATGGTGGGTATCTACCGCATGTTCTCCCCTCATCCTGCCTGTATACCAATGGGAACGTATGGTGTTACGGCAACCATTGAAGAAACTAAGAGTGCAAGCAAGAAAGCAAGGAAGGCAGAGGCTAACATGGAGACGTGGCATCGTCGTTACAACCATGTGGGGATGGAGCTACTTCGTAAGATGGAAAGAGATAACTTGGTGCAGGGCATTAAGATCAATAAGGAGTTGAACCTCTATGCTTGTGTTCCGTGTGAAGTGTCGAAAACAAGACAAATGCATTATCCATCCAAAACTAAGAAGGCCGAAAGACCACTACAACGGCTACACATGGATGTGGATACAATTGAAGAGAAGACTTCCCTATACCCTATGGGGTGAGTGCATACTACATGTAGTAGATACATGGAATGTCACAGTATCTAAGACAATTGGAGATGAGGTATTGTATGAAGAACGCCCAGATGTATCACATCTAAGGACATGGGCTGCGTGGTGTTCGTCTACATACCGGATGGAAGACGAAAGCAAAAAGAGAAGCTGAGAACCAGGACAAGGACAGGGATCCTGCTGGGATACTCATCAAGTACAAAAGGGTACAAGTTCATGGATATCAGAACGGGTGCTATTGGAACAGCAAGACAAGACAACATACGATTCAAAGAAGATTATACAATACAGTCGAAGTACATGGAGATACTTCTTGACAATGCCTATGGTGATGAAGCTAGACAGCTGCCATCTGAACCTCCGTTCGTAAAATTGCGGAAAGACATGAGAAGTCTTGAGTTTGCCGAAGACAATCCAGTGGCAACAAGACAGGATACCAGCCTAGAACCGGTTGAAGTGTACATCGAAGGTCAGGGGGAGTTGGACTCCACAACGAAGCATGTACAAGACATACGACCTACAAGAAAACGGAGGCCTAATTCGAAGTACAAGGACTATGTGCAAGTGTATCATGTGATATCCAAGAAGGCAAGGAAGCAGAAGCTAGCGCAGGGCGCATATGAGGGCTACGTGACACAGCCAAAAGACAAGCTTCTTGCAGATGAGATCAAGGTACCACAGACCTACAAGCAGGCTATTGCTGATGAGCAGTACGCAGACTATTGGTTAGCTGCTATGCATGAAGAGCATCATTGAAGAAACATGATGTATGGATATTAGTACCGCGAAGGACGAAGTGCAAGGACCACAATGTTATCACAAATCGATGGGTGTATGCACTTAAGAAGGACGGTCAAGGCTACGTGAAACGGTTTAAAGCACGGCTAGTGATGCATGGATTCAAGCAAGTCTACGGCATAAATTATTACGAGACATATGCACCAGTGATCCGATTTGACACTATTCTAGCGGTACTATACTTTGCGCTACAGAGAAGATGGGTGGTACTACAATATGATGTGAAGACAGCCTTCTTACATGGAGACTTACAGGAAGAAGTTCTCATGGAACAGCCGAGCGGCTTTGAAGACAACAAACAAGACTAAGTGTGCAAGTTAGTCAAGCCTCTCTATGGACTAAAGCAGGCTCCTAACGTATGGAATTGCAAGCTACATGATCGACTACGACGTCTACACTTTGTTCAAGTCGAGTGCGACTGGGGCCTTTACGCCCGATTCCAAGAGGGGGAAATTGATATGCTGCTCACTGTATACGTGGATGATCTATTGCTCATGGGAAATGAAGCTGATTGTGATCAAGTAAGGACACAACTCAAGGAAGTGTTTGAACTGGTAGAGCTTGGACCAGTCAAGTATCTATTGGGTGTCGAGGTGACGATAGACCGACATGCCAAGACCATATTCTTCATTCAAGAAGCATACGTTGTGGAAATATTAAAGCGGTTCCATCTGGCGACGTGTAACCCAGCACCAACACCTGAAGCGGCGACGTATACTAATAAGGAAGATACTCGTGAACAGCCATACCGAGAGGCAGTTGGAGCACTGCAGTACTTGGTATCGGGCTCATGGCCGGACATTGCGCATGCTGTGAGGAGGTTGGGGCAATATTTAAGCAACCATACGGCAGAACATTATGCACAAGCGAAACGAGTGTTCAGATACCTACAAGGAACCAAGGACTTTGGATTGCTGATGGTGATACGACAAGGACCTGTAGAAGCAGTTGAATTAACTGTCTACACGGACGCAGACTATGCTAACGATAAAGATGATCGAAGAAGCATCAGCGGCTACGTAAGAATGATGAATGGAGCTGTGATCGAAGAAGCATCAGCGGCTACGTAACAATGATGAATGGAGCTGTGATCGAAGAAGCATCAGCGGCTACGTAACAATGATGAATGGAGCTGTGATCGGCCACGCAAACAAGGAATCAATGCACTAAGCACCATGGAAGCTGAATACTATGCGATGCATGAAGGTGTAAGGGACTTGCAGTTGGAAGCTGAATACTATGCGATGCATGAAGGTGTAAGGGACTTGCAGTCGCATGGATCACGCAAACAAGGAATCAATGCACTAAGCACCATGGAAGCTGAATACTGTGCGATGCATGAAGGTGTAAGGGACTTGCAGTGGGTACACAAGTTATGCAAGGAGTTAAAGGTTAAGACACAAACACCGAAGATATATTGCGACAACATGGCAGCCATATATCTCACGAAGAAGCCTGGTAAACATCATCATGTCAAGCACATTGAGAACAAGTATCATTATGTGAGGACATTGATACAAGAAGAAAGGCTTAGGACGGAACATGTGCCGACAAACAATCAAGTGGCAGGTATATTAACCAAGGCACTAGAGCTTGTAAAGTTCACGCGTTTCCGAACGATGTTAAGCGTCGTGCCACGCAGTGCGAAGGCAGACGACCAGTTTCAAGGCAATCTACTTGAAGCAATTAAAGGAGGAGCAACTACAGACTTACGTGCAGGGCGCGTTCAAGTGACCGTCAGAGGCAGGGACCCAGGCACCGTCCTCTGGGTAGGACTCAGAGCTGTCACGCACAAACCTTACGACATGTGATACCTTCCAGTCACCAGGTCGAGGGGGAGTGTCAGATATCCGGATACCGGATAAGCGACCAAGTTGCAGGAAGGTTACAAACCTAAAAGAAAGTCACCCAAGACGCAGGGCGTCTACCGCAAGGCGGTTACCATATATGATGAAGTTGCAGGGGAACCAGATGCAGGGCATCCAAACGCAGGGCGTCAACCGCAGGGCGGTTACCATATATGATGAAGTTGCAGGGCAACCAGATGCAGGGCATCCAGACGCAGGGCGTCTACCGCAGGGCGGTTACCATATATGATGGGTTGCAGGGCAACCAGATGCAGGGCATCTAGACGCAGGGCGTCAACCCAGGGCGGTTACACATATGAACATAACGATGCAGAGCATCTAGACGCAGGGCGTCAACCGCAGGGCGGTTATGAAGTTATTGGGATGCAGAGCACCCAGACGCAGGGCGTCTACCGCAGGGCGGTTATGAAGTTAAAGGCAACTTCAACTTCAACATATATATTTAGATATTTGTATTTGTATTTGTATTTGTATATGCATATTATATTCATGTCTAACTAATATAAAATAGGGCGTGCAAGGTGAGGTGTCAGTTGAGATTCTCACGGGTGGAGCGCAGGGCGCAACACACCTTACCTTGAGTCCCCGGGG
>MIQA02008733.1:0-10124 GCA_001887855.2 Sclerospora graminicola | reverse complement strand
GGGACTTCCAGTGGGTTAACTTAACCTTCCCCGGGCAAACCAATAGCAGCAGGAGGGGACCTTGTTAGCCCTCCGCTGTGAACCAATAAAAGCGACTTGTGTCTAAGAAAGCGAAACGTATACTGATTTATCCCTATACCCAATACTCCCTTTTGTGTAACCTACCCCAAATAGCCCGGCTGACCAGTCATGTGTCTTACCCGAAGTAGCCCGGTTAACTCCGATTTTTGTGTACCCGCCCGGCCGGTACACCAACCCCAGATGGTACCATCCCGGCCGGTACACCGAACCTAGCTGGTACCAGTCCGGCTGGTACATCGAACCCGGCCGGCTCGGCCGGATGGCCATCCATCTGAGCTCCCTGGCCGCTGGCGCTAGCACTTCCTTGGCAGCTCCACGTCCGATCCGGGTGCTTCCTTCATCCACTAGAACACTCATTCTCCTTCAGGACCCCTTTCGCTCATACCTTCCAACCAATCCGCCACCAATCCGCCACCAATCCACCCCTCGGCCGTCCTCGATCCGCGGCCGCCCGCCGCTGTAGCACACTAGCCCAACATCCGCACGCTTCAGTCGGCGGTCGTCCGCCTGATTTCCAGCTGGCGCCTCCGGCCGCGGTAGACTCGCTCGCGACAGCTACTCCGCATCCTATGCCTTGCCATATTTCTGCCAATCAGAAGGCGCCTCGTGGAAAGTACTTCACAACCTTCCCCTCAATAAATTCACCAGCCACTTTACCACAAAGTCTCATAATAAGTTTTACAAAATCATAGTGAGGCCAAGAAGTGAGAGGATGCGATATACGTACGTGTGATTTACTGTATCGTATGCTTTCGCAAAATCCAGGAATAAGATTCCTGGACACTCATCCAATTTCAATAGATAAATCGAGTCCACTTCCACCTGCTGAATGATCGTCATCATTACTGCTACTGCTTGTCCATGCGACGACCAGCAACGAATCCTTGTTGAGTTTCCCCTATAAGGATTACCAAGAATATTTGTAAAGTAGTCGCGAGAATCTTTTCAAATATTTTATAGCGAGTTGAAAGTAGCGAAATTGGCCTGTAATCGAGCGCATTGTCCGAATCTAATTTCTTCCTAAGTGGCAAGACGAACGCGCGCAGAAAGGAACGTGGCGGAGTTTCCCCTTGCAAAAGGTTATTGAATTACTTCGTTTACGTCAGTGTGAAAATCTCTTGGAAATCTTTATAAAGATTATTGCTTAATCCACCCTGACCTGCCGCCTTCCGTCTGTGTAATCTTTTGATGGCCCTTGATACTTCCTGCTCACTCATGGTAAATGTGTTTTGAGCAGGTGTTACTCTCCGGTCGGTAGGGATTCAATTAGCGATGGAATACTGGAAGCCAGTAATGAATCCTGATGCTGCATGTAAAATGGCTTATAAAGGTTGACTACAGAGAGCACGCATGAGGGTAAAAATATGGACGTGACTGTGGTACACGGTACCAGTGGGTGTTTGTTGAAGATGGTGCAAGTCCTTCTACAGAAATTCCTTCGCTTCACCAGCGAATTCTGATACATTTATGGGAGACTGTAACTCTGTCTTTGAAATCGGATAGCTTTTGTGATGGAGTGTATTCGAATGCAGAAAATGTCTCGCATTGAGTAACTAGGAGCCGGTCCAAGAATGCAGTGAGGAAACAAATAGAAAATGGAGCTAAGAAATTCCTAGTCGATGATTTCTTGGTTTGTAAATGGCTAATAGCTTGGTGATATTGCTTAAGCCTTTTACGCATTTGTTTTCTTTTATTTAAAAAACAAAATATCATTGTGATAACTTTAAGCCCGGAGATCTGGTGTCCTTTATACAGATTCTGTGGAAAGAGACTGAAGAATACAAACAGGGTATTCTACAGGTGATGGAATCAATGAATTGGCGCTAGCTTGATGATGATGGACGCTCAAAAGTAGCAGCACTAACAAAGCACGTCGATAAGAACATAAATCAGCACTTTGAGATGCTTGGGTTTGGATGATGTTGAGATAATAAAGCCTCATTTTTTACAGAGGAGTAGTGATCTGTCTTCATCTGTCCTCATTTCAGAATAACGTATCGCACTTGGCAAAACGAACTGCTCTTTTTTCAGTTTATTCAGCTATGCATGAATACCAGTGCAAACAAACTTTTGAAACCATGAACAAAATCGCAATAACCCAACCATATATCGAATGCGTGTGGAGTTCATCCGCTTTCGAGCTGGACTTAAGTCATCCAATAGTTTTCTTCACAACAACATGACCATATCGTAGTCTTGTTATGACATACACGTGATGTTTTGCATGCTCCGTAGTCATTCCCGGGTACTAACAAGGGAGTAATAGTCTTGCTTCCCTTTCATGATGAAGAAGTGGGACACTAACAATGTAACTTACTAGATTAAGTACGTCGATTCAAATGTCATAAAGGCCAGTCGTCAATAACAAAACCACACACTCTTGATGCCCCGGTCGGCTTACGTATCAAACGTATGATTACCACTCTGTGGAACATCACAATGACATGTTGCTTAGACACACTTAAGTGTGATTGTCAAACTAAAGCAATATAACCTGTTCTTCATTTACCCGAAGTATTTGATAATTTGTTCCGGTCTGACCTTCATTCGTCCATCAGCAAGAACAACGCAAATAGCTAGTGGCAGACATCCCCACATTTTTGTTAAGTGCTCAGCTAGTTCGATCTGGAAAGCGTCAGCAAAGATAAACACAAGTAACTATGTAATCCTTACCGCCGCTACATTGGTCTTTATGTGCTTTTTTTATATGTAGCTTTGGATTACAGTAAGGGACTTTTTTGCTACTCACTGCTCTTTACCTATACTAATACTTGGGTGGTTCCTTCAGATCGGCGCTATCGCTGTTGTTGAATGTAGAAGCTTCACATTTGCTATTGTGATATTGTGTTTGCAACTCATTTTATATTTACACAATCACTATAACCCCAACCCTACTGGGGGTTGAGGTTTGGATGCTGTGCAGGTTTTGGGTTGGTGCGCTCTAGGCTAGCCCTATATAAGCGCGTGTGTTTAGCGCACGATACTATTACCGACTATAAATTACAATATTACCTGGAAAAAAAATAAAAACAAATTGGTGCTCAGACGAGCGAGTATGCACATGGGACAAGAAGGCGCTCGCTTCCGCTGATTATGTTCCCGTCTACCGCCAATGCTTCTAGAACTCATGGAAGATTCTACAGAAGCGCAAAAATAGATATGTATAGCAGCCATAAATTTCATATTATATTTTATTTTATAACTTAAATATTTATATCGTTCTTTTTGGAAATTTTCCGAATTTTTATTAATTATTAGTTTAAAAAAATTATAATGATTAAAATCATAATTGTTGTTATTCTTGAAATATGTTGGGATGATGTTATTCACGATGAAAACTGACATGAAATTCCAGCTAACGAGATTATCGTGGTTTCTTACATATGCGAATTTTAGGTTAAGTTGTACTGTAAAACCTGTATTGGAACCCTACTGGGGTTATCACTATAACCCCACCCAAACGTGGGCTTCTATTCGAGGCAGGAGGCATTTGAGAAGAGAAAAAAAGAAAGTTGCGTTCACTTAAGGAATACGGTAGGTACCAACTGTAACTAAAACGAAATCCACTTTAAGAAAATCTTCAACGATAACAGGATGGCTTACCAATTGAAGCATCTATACTGGTTCACCTTGAATGTCTCTGCATGCGGCTATCTGATGGCATGTGTCGGTAAACAAGCGGAAATTTTAGATCCCCCAACGAACATCTCGAATCACACCAATGGAGTTGCTCAGGAAGACGGAAGAGACAAACCAATCGTGTAGTTTGGCCAGATACAGTTGACAAACGCGATGAAGAGCAAGTGCCCATTGCTTGAAAAGCGCCGATTGAAGGTGAGACCGAGACTGTGTTGGTCATTTTAAGAAAACATTGAGCAACGAGAGAGTTGCATCTTAACCTACTAACGCACACAAGATGGTCCGCCAGGAAAGTCCGACGATGTTGACGAGGTCCGCATCAGTGATCAAAGAAACAACGTTGAACCAACGGCGCGAATACTTAAAATATATATCCATCCATACCGATGACGATGATCTCCGTTATTTAGCGAATGAAAGAGCTTCTAGTGGTAAATCTGACGCAAAGTTGGTAGAGAAAAGATGGAGGAAAGAAGGAAAATTGCTGAGGAAATTTTTATTCTTGTTCAAATGAAGAATACGTACATGGAACTTTTCGAAAATCCTTTGCCGGACCTATACGTCGCATATGCAAAGTTAAGAAGCAGACCAAATAACTACATGCTGCTTTTGGTGCCAGTAGTACTGCGAGAGTATAGCGAAGAAGAATTTGCGAGGCTGATTTCTACAGCAAAAACATCATCAACTATTCGCTGAAACCATGGAGAGAGAGTTGCTTGTGAGATGAAAAATAGGACAAAAAAAGTATACAGAGGTATTTTTGCTCTTGGGCTTGACAAGCTACACTACTGCGATCTATTGAAGCGACCAAGTAATGCATGTGGTTGCTTTTGGACTAAACGCACAAAGGCAACATTGGTGGCGTTTTTTTGCAGTGATCTCAAAGAACTGATTGCGCCAAAAGATCGCCTTGGAAATCGATATTTAGTGGGTTTTTTGTGGATCTCTTTTTAAATTACGTACAAGTGTTGTCCGCAAAATCGATGGACCAAGCTGCAAAGAAATGTGAGCATTTTTTGACTTAGTTTGAAGGAGAATTTAATTGTCGCATTCACGTTTTAAGAACTGATGGTGGTGGAGAGTACAGAAATGTAGATTTATTCTGCAAACGTACCGGCGTAAGAAGACAAATTATGGAGGCAGGGAGTCTCGACTCGAATGGAAAAGCAGAACGAATGAATAAGACAATCTTCAATATGATACGGTGTATGATTTTTGGTTCTGGTCGGATGCTGCAGAATATGCGAGTTATATTTTAAATCGAAGCCCAACGCGTGCAAACTGCAAGAAGATCTCGTCAATTGATGTTCTGACTAAAAAAGCAGTGAATATTTCAGACATTGTTATTTTTGATCGCCATGCAATGTGTGGCGCGATGCGAAGAACTAGTTCTTGGAAAATACGCTGAAAAGGCGTTAATTTTGGGGGGAAATGATGAAATCAAGGAATGCAAGGTTCTTCTTCTCAAGGATAGGGTAGTTACAACTACAAGACATGTGTTCTAAGTAGAGACTTTGAGTGAGAAAGATAACGAGAAGCTGATGCGTGCAATTAATGTTATGTGAGTGGAAACATGGAAGTATCCCACGAAAATAATGCACGTTTGAAGGGGACAGTACATGCAGACTGACTACGGAAATATCGAGGCGGAAATCATCAAGAAAAGTCAAGAATGCGCAGAAAGCGCAGAATGTAATTGAATTGGAGCTAACCCCCAACGGAGCGCGATACAAGTGAGAAGCGTTTTCCGAGTGATGATAGTAGAGAAAATGAAGTGAATGAAGGAAATTCGTTTTTTTGAATTCGCGGTTTGCGATACCTGTCACGTGGACGATGGATAAATTGCCGCTATTCCTGATCCTGAGAGCTATTTCAAAGATCTCAAGGGAAAGCATTCCCAGAAGTGGAAACAGCTGAAAAGGGCGAGTTAAAGCCGTTGGGATATCTGCAAACATGAGAATTGGAAAAGAGGAGTGACGAAGTAAAGCCGATGCGTACCAAGTGGGTTTATAAAACTAAACTCAAGAGCGACGGTACAGTGGAGGATTTAACGCAAAATTAGTGGCTCGTTGTGATAAACAAGTTGATGGAGTGAAAAATCTCATTACGTTCTCAACAGTTATGGAAATAAATAACAGGAAGGTTATTTTGATATTGGCTATCGTGTGGAATGTGCCAGCGAGGCACGACGATGTACCAAGTGTCTATCCTAAGGCAACCACTGAGAAAGAGTATGATATTTACCTGCAAGTACCACAAGACATGGAGATAGCAGATGATGCGGTGCGAAAACTGGAGATAGCGAGCTCAAAGGAGATAATGTTGGGATTGAAACGAAATCGCTATGGTCTGAAAAAAACGGAAGATTATGGTACGAGTTGCTGCGTTAAACATTAACCAAGATGGGTTTTTCTCTGTTTGACGGATACATGTGTTTTCGTACGAGTGGATAAAAGAGGACCATAGTATGTGGATGATTTACTGGTCACGGCAACGGATACGACACTAGTTGATAATATTATCAAGAAATGCAAGAATTTGAATTAAATAACTAGGTAGCAAAGAAAAATTTCTCGGTATGAGAATACTCGCGGACCCTATGAACGTTTACACGATAGACCAGGAAGTAACCATTTTGGAGATGCTTGACAAACATGGTTTAAGAGATGTAAATGATGTGAAACGCCTATCTTGACTTTGGAAACTGTAGAAGATTTAAATGAATTGTTACCAAGTGTATCTCGTGAAAATATACCTACCGTAAAAGATTTCCAGTCACTTGTTTGTAGCCTGCTGTAGTTTGCTAGAGCTCCACGTCCAGATATCTCATCTGCTGCCCATCGTGCAACTAGGCACATGCACCAAGTATAAACGATTACAAAGTGGCAAAACAGATAGCCCGGTATTTAAAAGGCACCAAAAAGACTCAAAGTTAAATTTACGAGGTGATGATGAACTAAAATTTCCCTTATGAGCAGTGAATTACAGCGATGCTGATTTTGCAGCTGATCGCGAAGACCGAAAAGTGTCAGTGCGAATGTGGTTTTTAAAAGATGTATCATAGCGGGATGGAACTGCAAGAAGCAGAGAACGATTGCGTTATCGACTGCAGAAGCGGAGTTTGTAGAGGCTGCTACTGATGGAACGGAAGCCTTAGGCTTGAAGGAGCTTTTCGAGGAGATTGGAGTCAAAGCAAGGACACCTATCGTTTTTAAAAATTAACAATCAAGCCGCCATCAAAAAACTCAAGAACGAAGCTAGTGCGGCTAGTGCAAAGCACATCGACGTGAAGTCAAAATTGTTTAAGGATTTTGCGAAGAAGGGGATTGTAGAACCTGAGTATGTGTCGAGTGGAAACATGGTTGCAGACTTGTTAACGAAGATATTGCATGCGCCACGAATTGAAAAAATTTGCAAACAAATTGGCTTAGAATAAGTGGTGTTTTGTCGTTATTGGTCTATTGCGCTTCTTTTGGACATGCATTCCCTGAGTTGAAGTCTATTTTCATTGCGTTCAAAGACCCGGTACTCTCGCAAGGAGTGTTGGAGTTTGGATAATGTTATTTAGTATGAAAACAGACATGAAATTCCAGTTAACGACACATTGTGGTTTCTTACATATTGTGAATTTTAGCTGATATTTCACTTTATCTTTAGTTACTTTCATTTTCGTACAGTAAGCAAGACTTCGAGCACTTCTTACCTAAGCGACTCACTCACGTCTCGCACTAACACGCGACACATCTAAGAAATGCAGACGCACTTTCCTGATAGCCAGTCGCTCTACTAACCGATAGCAACAGCACACTTACAACAAGAAGGCATTGAACACACTAACCGGTATCTAATTGCTGTAGGTAAGGCAAAGGACTTTACGCTCGCATAACTACGTTTTACCACACACAACCCTCACGCTAACGCAGGAGATGAATATTGTAGAGCACTAAAGGGCGAACCCCGGCCTGCGCCATCAAGATGGTATGATCTGCCCCCCATTAATTTTGGGAACACAGTTGGCCAGTCGACCATCGGCCGCACCATTGCCTCTCTCCATTGACCCGGTGGATATGTCATCACTGACCACGCCTTCCATAGATGGAGCAGCTGCTGTTAGAGTTTGTGGACCAACATAAGCAGCCAAACGCTCTTAGTGACCACGTGCTCTAACAGAAGGCCAACGAATTGTAAGTCATTTGCCAACGCTCGACAAATGGTGAGTCTGGATCCGTGGACACGCCCCGACTAGACGAGCATCGCGCGGAGTCTCAGGAGCTGATTGATTTTTATAACCTCGATGATGTGTGCAATTTCGATGAGATGCCCTCGATTGTAGCTTAAGTGGAAGCGATAAACTTTCCCCTTTGATTGTCTATACGAGCACAAAGACACGCTTTTTAAAAGGTGCGAACATCAATCAGCTTGGAGTAGAGTCACCAACGAGAAAGTCTGGATGACCAATCGCGCTTCATAAAGTGGGCGCATCGCCTCAATATCCACAAGAGAAATCGGTTCATTCTTCTTAATAACGCCTAATTCGTCTGTGGAGCCCATTTCCAAACTCAGAACGGAAGCACTTGGAGGAACTCGGATTCCTAGTGCGTCCACTGTCCTCTAACGATATGAGGTAAGGAGACGACCGATTATCGGAGGGGGGTACTCCGTGTATCCTGGTTTATCTCTTGATCAGATAGATCACCGCAAGTGCGATCGTCCTGATTATCCCGGTCTCCCCACCGGTCATCACAAACGGCCGGATTAACCTTTGCTTCATCTCACCTTGTGTATCCATTGGTTCAAGGTGGGTTACACTCACGAGATGGACGTTAGATGAAAATAAATTTCCCGATCAGGTCTAGGGGAGATGCCTTTTCGAGACGGGGTTGTTCTCCGGCGAACATCTTCACCGAAAGGGGGGGTTGAATTGGTACTTAGTTTCGTAAATGACGCGACCGAGAAGTTTTAACCGGTCGGCCAAGCCAATAATGAGAGATCACCAAAAACCAAAGAAATATACGCGATATAATCACGATGTTTCACAGTAAATCTACTTAATTATCTCACAAGAACCTTTTCAATTTACTTCTAAACACGTGGACGGAAGGAGTGGGGATTTAATATCCTAAGATACAATCCCGTCGGGGGGCTTCCGGTGAGCTAAAGTGCGTTAGTACGCGTCTCGACCAGGGATAAGTTGAGCTACAGGGAACATTGCTAACTCTGTGCTCCCAAAGACCACCGGTACGTGGCGGAGCGACCCTTTCTTTAGGAAGTGAATTCAATCGTATATTTATAGAAATATAAAGACAAAAACTCCAATACTAAATGTAGCGTACTCCAACCTATGTGACTCAACAAATACTTCGAATTTAAAGATCCTGTGACATGTTTGGCCGATATTACCCTCGGTCAACCTTCTCAATAAAATTGGTCGCCTATGCTATCTTCATAATCGTTTTGGTCGGGTCATACTTGTCCGGTCTACTTATCCATCTGCGACCGGATCGGTCGAACTGTTCCGGTCTGCCGGTCGGCTATCCTCGACCACATCAATCGGCCCTCTCCAGATCGCTGGTCGGCCATCTTCGGCCACATCGATCGTCTTTTTCCGGTCGGCTGGTCAGAATATTAGTTCGGTCACCACATGCCAGATCGGCCGACCCGATCGGTCCTACCAGCCATAATAACAAATAATTCGACGATCATCGATTTCCTTCAACATCAACATCTACCGATCGTTTTCGTAACTATCTCATAATCTCCATATTATCCGAGCAGCGAATTAGGTCGGTTTGCCGTGGTGACCGACCAGTCGGACCAGTTCGTGCTGACCAAAGTATCTATTTTTAAGGGTTATATCAACCAGAGGAAAAAAATACATCGATCATCCCGGCTAGGCGGGATATTCCGACCTATAATCTGGCATCTGGAGGAAACCTGGTCGGTTGCGTCATCACTCCAAAAGCAATCGACCACTCTGATACACCCATTCTGCTCCGGTCAATTCGCTTCCGATCAAGTAACGGCACTTTCCACCATTTCTTCACATATTCTCCATCGTATATCGTTGCCGATCACCCCATCCCTGGTCTGATCACCCTGGCCCAGGTGGATAGCGGTCTCTTCGATCATTCCACGCGTCCTACCGGGCATCCGATCCACGTTTCCACCAATCCATTGTAGTCGATATCTCAATTTGGTCAATCACCTGGCGGAGTCGGACACGAAGGTGTGAAAGCTCTTGGGACATGTCAGAAATCTCGGCAGACTGTTGTTTCAGCTGTTCCAGCTGTTGGACGGCGGAGTGATAAGGACGTGAAAACCGTAAGCGCCTGGGTTACAACACAAGAGGAGAAAAGGCACTTACGTTGAAGTTTTGATCGGTGAACCAGCTCCTGATTGGCAGC